>CANTUT010000078.1:442500-695000 GCA_947687605.1 Reutealis trisperma | reverse complement strand
GTATAAAATAATTTTTATAAGCATTTTTAAAATATTTTTAAATAAATATTTGGGGGGAAATTTAATGAAAATAATAAGAAAATATATATTTTTTAATTACCTAAAATCAGCCTATAAAATAAATCAAAAGGCTAAATTCCCAAAAGCTCACTACACCAAAACACTCATCACCTACTCATTAACGGTCAACTTGGAAATTGCCCAAAACTCTACATATATAAAGAGAAAATTCAGCCAACCCCTTGTAGCAACCACCATTCTATTATTCCATCATATTTTCTGCAGAAAATTCTGCCAAAAATAATCTCTCAACCGAAATTCACAAAATACCTTCAAACTTTGTGACTTCGTAACCATTTCATAAGTTTTTCATTTCCTTTCAATTTGCTATTGGATTTTTATGAAACTAATCATGAGAAAATTATATCAAACTGAATATTTACTGATTTTCATTGATTAAATTTGGCCTAGTTGAATTCTTGAGAGAGAAATTAATTTTTCTACCAAAAAAACACAAATCTCTCTATGTGAATCCTCTAAAGGTGAATCCTAAAACTCAAAGTTCGAAATTTTATGCATAAAGTCTACAAGGAGGGAGGGGGGGGGGGGAGAGAGGGGGTGATTTGCATGTGGTTATTTTTTAAATTGATTTTTTTTTGTTTAGATGAAAATTTTGATTTAAATCATATTTTTGTATATTGCTGTATTGATAAGAAAAGTACGAAAAGCAAGAAAGTTCATGATTTTCACCCTACAACCTAAATTTGGAATTTTCATTCATATGTTGTACCATGGGCTGCCAATTTGTACATAATTGAATTATAAATAGATTTTTGTTATGTTTAAATGAAGAATAATGATTTAAATCATGCATTTACATATTACTGTAATGATTAGAAAGTAGCGAAAACAAGAAAGATTCATGGTTTTCATCCTAAAATATAAAGTTGGAAAATTTTCATGCATGCATGCATATATAGGTGCCAATTGGTGCAATTGAGTGTTCTAAAATGATTTTTGTTTTGATTACATGATAAATGTTGGTTTAAATCATATGTTTGCATATTACTGTAATGAACAGACAGTGCAAAAAGTAAGAAAGTTCATGATCTTCCTTGATTGTATAATTCAGCCTACATTGAGAATTCAATCCCAATGTTTATAATTTTTATGTGATATAATTTAATGATTATTGACATGTATACATGAATGATAAATAATTTGATTGCATGTTGGTTGAAGGAATAACTCTAGACAAGTCTAGTGACAATAGGGTATATCTAGGGTTCCTAACCCTATTTCTATTATGAGATTAATATGTTTGTGTGATTAAGTAATATGGTAAATAAGTTTTATGATGAGTTAATAATGAATTAATGACCCTAAATGGATATGATATTGATTGTATGAATTAGTCATAAGAGATAAGCATGATACTTGAAATGCTACTTGTTATGTTAAAATATATGGAAGGTGTTAAGTATATTAAGTTGAATGTTAAATGGAATTGATATTAAGGTTATAATATATTGTGCTTGACTTTGGGAAAGTCTTGGTATAAGTTATAAATTGTTTCTATGTGAGACTATAAAGGCTAAGTGTGCAAGACCTTAAAAGTCAACATGTTATGTGCAAGTAATGAGTGCACTTTTAAGTGCAACTCTAAGTTTATGTGAGTGCTATATGTGAATCGGGTAGTTATGGGATATGATAGCATGATATTAAGTAAGTGCTAAGTATTGAATTAAATATTATGTTAGAGTTTGAGGAGTAGTAGGAGTTCAAAAGGGCTACAAGTACCAGGAGCAAAAGAAATACAAGGTGAGTGAACATTATGTTCAAGTTACAATTACAAGTTTTTATGTTATGTGAACCTTTGATATCTTGAAACCCAAGTTCTATCCTACTTTTAATTATGACTAAATGATTTCTTTGTAAGCTTGGGTTGCCAAAGGACATTTGATCCAAAATCATTTTTGATTGCTTAATTATAATAAAGAACATTTGTGATTATTGCCCTAACTTATATCCTTTCTAGAAGTACACTGTTATTTATCTTTTGTTTGATAAGCTAAACATCTATTGTTATTATGCTACATGTGATTGCATTTCTTTAGTGCTATTTTTATAAGTGATTACCCATCACATCCTAACTTTAGAGACATGATGGTCCTAAAACATAGGGAGATATAAGGTCACCCATGCCCGTAGAACCCATTTATACTTATAAAAATACTGTCTAGGATCGTACCAAACCTCATACAATAACTCATTTAAAACATTATATGAAAACCTTTAGTTGTGGAAGATAGTAATTAGACACTTTACATATAATCCATAAGGAAATAATATTCATAATGTATTCGGAAGCTTAAGAATTAATAACATCTCAAAATAAACATCAAAAATAAATATTCCTAGAGTATCTAATGATAACACTTCATAGCATGGTATTATTAATGACTTTGACAAAGAAATCCCCAAGCAAAGTAGAATGCTTGAGCCATCACCTTGCCTCTTCACATTTTCTCACCTGGAACCACACAAGGAAAAATGAGTGAGATAGATGATCTTAATGAGTAAATGATAAAGCACATACATTTACACTTACTCCTTTGAAAAGGAAACTCATAGCTTATACACATAGTTAATGATTTATAACTCATAAATCAAGATGCAATTTATCAAGGGTTCAATTTAGCAAGTTTGCAAAAATTACACATATAACACATAAATAGTGAAAGCTATTGCTCTATCACTCAAACACATAGAGGAGAGGTGGCCTTATACCAAATTCCAACTCCTATCACATAGAAGGCATGAAGCTGATCAGGCCTTATGGCTAGAACTACCCCTTCTAACTAAGGAGGATACAAAACACTTATCCATTAGGTTAAAACCATGTGCACATGTTCTGATGATTACCTGCATCAGCATGAGGACTTCTACATAAAGGGTTAAAGGAACCATAGCTAGAGCTAATGGTATTCACATATAACAATAACATTAAAGCAACAATAACATGTATCATAGTAACAATAGTAGTTTAACTTTTGAACAAAAGATACAATGATAGTGTAGTTCCAGAAAGAATGGAAGTTAGGGCAATAATCACAAGAAAATATCATTGGATAATAACAAAAAAAATGGTTTTAGACCAATTGTCCTTTGGCAACCTAAGCTTAACAAAGAAATTATAAAGTTTCATTTTAGAATAGAAAGAACTTAGGTTTCAAGAATGTCAAAGGCTCACATAACATGATATCACAAATTTTTAATATAACAAAATGTTACTAACACTTGAAGCAAGATTACAGTGTTTACTCACCTTATGGTTCTTTTGCTCCTATTTCATGTAGCCTTTTTTAACCTCTAAAGCTCGTCAAGCACTAACATAATATTTAACTCAATACTTAGTATTTATTTAATCATGATGCTATCCTATCCCATAGCTACCCCATGCACATATAACATTCACACACACTTAGAGTTGCACATATAATTGCACTCATCACTTGCATATAACATGTTGGTTTAAAAGTCTCATACACTTAGCCTTTGTGGGCACACATGAAAATACATTACAATCATGTCAATACCCTTCTAAGGTTAATAGAATATCATTATCTTAACATCAATTCACTTTAACAATCATTTTAGTACACTTAACACTTCCATAAATGTCATCTTAATAAATAACCTTTCAAACATTATGCTTATCTCTTATGACTAATTCTTTCAATCAATCTCTTCATAAATTCATGACCATCAATTTATTATTGATTCATCATAAAACCTATTTCCATATTATCCAATCACATTCACATTCTAATCACAACATGAGGTTAAGATACCTTAAGTATACCAAAGTGCCTCTAGGCTTGTCTAGTGTTATAGTTTTAACTAACATGCAATGTTATCATTTATCATACATGCATACAGGTTAATAATCATCAAAATACATCACATAAAAATTATAGAAATTGGGATAAAAATCCCATTGTAAGTCAAATGCCCCATTAAAGAGAAAATCTGATTTTCTTACTTTTCGGCCATTCCATCTATTATAATAATATGTAGAAACATGGTTTGAACCAAGATTTTTCATGTTATCAAAACAAAAATCATTTTAGAATATAGACATGTAGGAATTGGCCCATATATACATTCATATGCATGAAAATTTCTAACTTTAAGTTTTAGGATGAAAATCATGAGTTTTCTTATTTCTGGTACTTTCTGGTCATTACAGCAATATGTATATATGTGGTTTAAACCATTGTTCTTCATTAAATCATAAAAAAAATCATTTTAGAATTTGAACATATATAAATTGGTAGCCACAAACCGAGCTTATGCATAAAAATTCTAAGTTTAGGGTTTAGATAGAAAATCATGAATTTTCAAGATTTTTGCGCTTTTCGTTTATTATAGTATTATGTAAACACATGATTTAAATCATTATTTTTCATCCAAACAAAACAAATATCAGTTTAGAGCTCCATCATACTCAAATTGGCAGCCATATAGACATGAAATCATAAAATTTTTCTAACTTCTAAGTTATAACATAAAAACCTTGTATTTTTTTGTTTTCTAAAACTTTTCGATCATTATAGTAATATGCAAAAATATAATTTAATCCAATATTTTTCATGAAATCACATAAAAAATTAGTTTAGAATCTAAATATGTAGTGGCCGCCCCCCTTAATGAATTTATGTTTGAAAATTTCAATTTTTGAGTTATAGGATTCACCTTTGGTGAAATAGCATAGGAAGGTTGATGTTTTCGATAGAGAAATTAATTTCTCTATCAAAAAACTCACCCAAACTGAATTAAATCTATAGAAATCAGTAAAAAATAGTTCAAAATAATTTTCTAATAATTTGTTTCATAAAAATCAGATAGAAAATTGAAAAGAAAGAAAAACTTACAAAATAGTCATGAAATCGCAAAGTTGAAAGTGTTTTTTTGAGAATTTCAGTAGAGAAATATTTTGAGAGAATTTTTCTATCAAAATACTGAAAAGCAGAATGGTGGCTGCTAGAAATCAAGGGATGGCTGAAATTCTCATTATATATTAGAGTTTGAGGTGCAATTTCCATTAATACCCTTAATGAGCTAGGTTAGGAGTGTTTTAGTGTAGTAGGCTTTTGGGTATTTGGGCTTTTTATTTAAATTAGGGCTGATTATAGGTAATTAAAAATAAAATATTCTTCTTATTATTTTTTTGTAAAATTCCCCCTAAAATATTTATTTAAAAATTATTTTGAAATACTAAAAATTATTTTTATGCTTAAAAATCATTTTTTGGCAAAAAAATTCATTTTACGAAAAATAAATTATTTCATGCTAATGCATTTTATTCAAATAATTCATTTCACAATAATAATTCATATTAGGCATATTAAAATTAATTTAACATGCCCCAAACTCATAAATCACGTCACACATGAATTTTCATATAGTCACACAATTTGTCACAATAACCCTAAATTCAAATAATTTGTTACTAAAACTCTTAGGGTAGATGCAAGTTATTACGATACCATTAGCTCTAGCTATGGTACCCATAACCCCATTTTTATGTAGAAATCCTCGTGCCAATGTGAGTAATCATTGGCTCTGTGTTCGAATGATTATGGCAATAGCCGTCACTTTATATGTTCAAGTGATTATTGCAATAGCCTATGTGTTTGAGTGATTATGGCAACAACCTTCACTCTATGTGTTATGTGTTATAAGTGTGATTTCTATGAACCTTTCTAAATTGCAAACTTTCCATCATGGACTATGAGTTATGAGCTATGAGCCCTTTCTAAGGGATATGTGTTATTGTATATGCCCTATTGTTTACTCATTGAGATCATCTATCTCACCCCTTCTTCCTTGTGTGGTTCTAGGTGAGCATTATGAGGAGGTAAGGTGATTGCTCAAGGTACCTACTCTGCTTGGGAAATTCCCTTGTCAAAGTTATAATAATACCATATGATGTTGAGTCCTTAGACACTTTAGGAGTTATTATGGGAACTTAATTTTGGAATATCATGTTAGTGATTTTATTTGGAGTCTTATTATTATTTTCTTATGGATTGTATTAAAGTATATTTTTAGCTTTGCAAATTAAGTTTTTTTCCTTTATAAAGGGTTTTATTGAGTTAATGTGTGAGGTTCGATACGATCCTAGGCAATTTTTGCATATGTATGAGTGAGTTCTACGGGTGTGGGTGACCTTATATCTTCCTATGTTCTAGGACCATCATATATCCAAAAATAGGATGTGACAAAGATGGTATCAGAGCTATAGGTTTTAAAGTCTAGTTTAGACTTGTCTGTTTGTTAAGTTGGTTAAGTATAATCCTGGAGCATAGGAATTTTTCTTTCATGTCACTTATAGTCTATCGCTAGTATACTTCTACGAAATCCTAATAAGCTATAATACTCTTTGTTATTATTTGTTTGTGTGCCTTATGATTCCTTTACCAGATGACCAAAAAGATGACCCCTGCTTGAGGACCACAACCCAGAGCACCATGTGTTGCATGCAAGAAGACATGGGCAAAGATGTTTGAGAAAGCCATTCCTGTGATCCACCTCAAGAAAAAGAAGACTCCTAATGAGGAGGACCCTATAGAGTGTCTAGGTTATAATTGGATTAAGAGTAAAATGGAGAGGTTTAAAAGGGACTATTTGGACTTAATAAAGGAAATTAATGTTTGAGGTCCCTAGTGCATGCTATGAGAAAAGACATGGGATAGATTAAGGTTAATAATGTTGAACAGATGAGAGACCATGCACCCGATGTTCGTCCTGACGAGGGGCACAATTGAGGTTTACTTTAGTATTGGGTAACTATTGGCCTAAAGGTATAGGATTTATACGTTGCGAATAATACTATTTGATTGTCTAGTGACTTAGTATGCATTGATTTCTTTTATTATTTATGATATGACTGACTTATATATGATAAGAAAATTCATGATGCTATAAGTTATATGTTACATGATTACAATATATGATACATTCTTTGATGTATATGCTATGTGATATGTGCTTGCAATAGTGATATGAAATGTGATATGATACGATGGACACTTAAGAAAAATGCATGATAAGTATGATATGATAGTGGGAGGTTAAATGGGTTAGAAGGGAGTTAACACTAAATTCCCTTACCGTGATATTATAATGCTTCCTACAAAGAAAGTCCACACTGCTGCCTAACCTATTAGGGCTAGTGAGAATGCAATATAGGACACTATTACAAATGCTACCTCTATACTTGTGGCATCAAGAGAGATAACTAATTCAGGGGCCCCTATCATGGGCTCTAGTAAGCAAGCATCTTCACTAGAGGTGCAAGCTATACGTGAGGAAATGAGGGACTTGCATAAAGAATTGAACAAGCTGCGAGCTAAAAGGCAGGAAGTGCCACCAACACAAGAAAGGAATGGAGTTCCACCTCTAACGGTAGTGGCACCTATACGAGGGGAAAGGAAGAGGTTACCTGATGAAGGGATGATCACCTCAGAGTTCAAGAAGCTACAGCCACCTATCTTCCGCAGTGATAAGGGTGATGACCCTCATAAATTCTTGGATGAGATGGACAAGCTAGTCCATCAATTGTCATGCTTTGACACTAGAATGATTAAGTTGGTGGGACTCTAACTCAAGAAAGAGGCATGCTATTAGTACGAGAAATGTTGAGGAGAGACTTTATGGAGTTGACCCACCTACGTAGGTAGAGTTTAAGCAAGAAGTGATGGATAAATTATTACCTAAAGGCAAAAGGCAAGATAAGGCACTGCAGTTCGAGCAGCTGAAGCAGATGTAGAAGCCCAGAATATTAGTATTAGATTATGATAAAGAGTTAAATCAACTTAGCAGGTTTGCTATCAACATCATTCCTACTTAAGCTAGCCACATCAACCACTTCTTAAAAGGGTTGGCCACACCACTATTCAACTCATTGGTAGCAACTAAATTCTCCACCCTGGCTAAGCTGATAGATAAGGCTAAGATAATGGAAAAGATATATAAAGCCAAGAGATGTGAGCATGTTAAACATGAACAAAAGGGTAAGTATAAGGGCAAAGGTACGGGAGGCCAACATAGAGAAGGAGGAAGAGGTCCAGGAGAGGAATCTTTGCCCATAACTTGTGCCCATTATGGCAAGAAGCATTTTAGAGTTTACCAGAAAGTCTCTGGCACATGTCTGAAATATAGACAAATAGGTCACTTCATCAAGGACTGCCCATGGATGAGAGATTCGAGTGACCTCAATGCCTCCATCACTTAGACCATCTTAACCTTAAGAGCAAGAAGCCAATAATAAGAGGCACAACTGAGATTTTTGCTAATAGTAGGTAACTGTTAGCGTAGTAGCATAGGTCTTATATGATATGAATGATATTATATGACTAATTAGCTATTTGGCTTAGGTTTAATCTTCTATTACCTAGGAGATGATTGGCTTTTAATATGATAGGAGAGCTCATTATGCTACAAGTTATGTGTTACGTTATGCCCTATGATGTGATATTATATGATGGGTGCTCAGGTTAAATGCATGCTAAATATGATAATTTAATAATAGGGTTAAGTGGATTAGAAAGAGAAGTTGAATAAGTTCTGATCCAATTTAGATTAATGATTGACAGGTATAATGTTATGAGGTATGCAATACTTACATATTACAATGGTATGATATATGAATTATATGGAGTTATTAAATGATAATCTTGATTGATGCCATAAGAAGAGAAATGATATTTACAAATGATCAGTAGGAGAATGAAATGAATCAGTTACATTATATATACATAAGTATGCAGTAGGAAGTAAGTGAAGTACATTAAGGAATTTGTGGCATAGATACTACCCTATAGACTATAATAACAAGAAAGCTAGGGATTTCTCCATTACTTATGTAGATATCGAGTATAGTCAAAGGAAGAATTTTTATCTAGTGTGATTTAAAAGAAGAAGGTATTATTTCCATTCGAATTTTTAGTATAAGATGCTTGATTGATTCTAGTGCTACGCATTTGTTTGTGTTTTCATGTTTTAATAAGAGTCTTGATAGAGATAAGGAAGTAATTAATGAATCTTTAGTAGTGTCAACTCCTTTGGGAATTATAATGGAAGTAAAGTATATGTTTAAGGACTTTGAGGTAGACATTAATGGATGGAAACTTCTTATGGAGTTGTTAGAAATTAGTGACCAAGAATTTGATGTGATCTTAGGAATGGATTGGCTATATGAGTATGGAGCTTGTATTGGCAGTAGATAAAAGAAAGTAGAATTTTGAACTAAGGATGGGGAGAAATTTGTGTATCAAGGAGATACCTTTGATTAAGGTCCACTAGCGTAATCATGGAAAGGATGCGTGTACTCAGGAAGTCGAGGAGGGGATGCAGCTAAAGCATTCCTAGTTTTATTTTTTTTAGAACATATAAAGTAAGTAATTAAATTCAAGGATGAATTTCTTTTAAGGGGAGAGAATGTAACAACCTACATCCATCCTAGAAGTTTTCATGACCAATTACTTGAATTTAAAGCTATTATGACAAAATGTGTGCTTTTATGAAAATTCATGCGTTATGTGATTGATGAGTATATGGCATGTTAGATTAGTTCTAATATGCATAATATGAATTATTATTATGAAATAAGTGATTTATATAATGTGCATATGCATAAAATAATTTATTTCATATAAATTGAATTTTCATGCACAAAGTGATTTTTAAGCATAAAATAATTTTTATGAGCATTTTTAAAATATTTTTTAATAAATATTTTTGGGGGAAATTTAATGAAAATAATAAAAAAATATTTTATTTTCAATTACCTAAAATCAGCCCATAAAATAAAACCAAAGGCCAAATTCCCAAAATCACACAACACCAAAACACTTGTCACCTAGCTCATTAAGGGTAAACTTGAAAATTACCTAAAACCCTACATAAATAAAGAGAAAAATTCCACCAACCCCTTATAGCAACCACCATTAATAATCTCTCAACCAAAAAACTTTGCAACTTTGCAACCGTCACGTAAGTTTTTCCTTTCCTTTCAACGTGCTATTGGATTTTTATGAAATTAATCATGAGAAAATTATTTTTATTTACTAAATATTTATTGATTTTCATTGATTAAATTCAACCTAGGTGAATTCTTAAGAGAGAAATCAATTTTTCTACCGAAAAACACAAACCTTTCTATGTGAATCCTCCAAAGATGAACCCTAAAACTTAATGTTTGAAATTTCATGCATAAACTCTACAAGGGGGGGATTTACATATGTTTATATTTTAAATTGATTTTTAATGTGTTTAGATGAACAATATTGATTTAAATCATATTTTTGTATAATGCTGTAATGATCAAAAAAGTACAGAAAGCAAGAAAGTTTATGATTTTCACCCTATAACCTGAAATTGGATTTTTCATGCATATATTGTACCATGGGCTGCCAATTTGTACATAATTGAATTCTAAACTCATTTTTGTTATGTTTAAATGAAGAATAATGGTTTAAATCATGTGTTTACATATTACCATAATGACTAGAAAATACCAAAAACAACAAAGATTCATGGTTTTCATCCTAAAACATAAAGTTGGAAAACTTTCATGCATGCTTACATATATAGGTGCCAATTGTACAATTAAGTGTTCTAAATTGATTTTCATTTTGATTACATGAAAAATATTGGTTTAAATCATGTGTTTTCATATTACTGTAATGAACAAAAAATGCAAAAAGTAAGAAAGTTCATGATCTTCCTTGGTTGTATAATTCGGCCCACATTGGGAATTCAATCCTAATGTCTATAATTTTTATGAGATATATTTTAATTATTATTGATATTTATATATGAATGATGAATGATTTGATTGCATGTTGAATAAAGAAATAACTCTAGACATGTCTAGAGACAATAGGGTATACCTAGGATTTCCAAACCCTAATTCTATGATGTGATTAATATGTTCATGTGATTAAGTGATATGGGAAATAATATTTATGATGAATTAATAATGAATCAATGACCCTAAATGGATGATGAGATTGATTGTATGAATTGGTCATAAGAGATAAGCATGATACTTAAAAGGCTATTTGTTATGTTAAAATATATGGAAGGTGTGAAGTATATTAAGTTGAATGTTAAATGGAATTGATATTAAGGTTATCATGTATTGTGGTTGACTTTAAAAAAGTCTTGGTATGAGTTCTAAAGTGTTTCCATGTGAGCCTATATAGGCTAAGTGTGCAAGACTTTAAAAGCCAACATGTTATGTGCAAGTGATGAGTGCACTTTTAAGTGTAACTCCAAGTTTATGTGAATGTTATATGTGCATAGGGTAGCTATGGGATAGGATAGCATAATATTAAGCAACTGCTAAATATTGAATTAAATATTATGTTAGAGCTTGAGGAATAGTTGGAGTTCAAGAGGGCTACAAGTACTAGGAGTAACTCTAAGTTTATGTGAATGTTATATGTGCATAGGGTAGCTATGGGATAGGATAGCATAATATTAAGCAACTGCTAAATATTGAATTAAATATTATGTTAGAACTTGAGGAATAGTCAGAGTTCAATAGGGCTACAAGTACTAGGAATAAAGGAAATACAAGGTGAGTGAACATTATGTTCAAGTTACAAGTACAAGTTATCATATTATATGAACTTTTGATATCTTGAAACCTGAGTTCTTTCCTACTTTTAATTATGACTGAATGATTTCTTTGTAAGCTTGGGTTGCCAAGGGATATTTGGTGTAAAACCATTTTTGATTATTCAATTATAATAAAGAACCTTTGTGATTGTTGCTCTAACTTATATCCCTTTTGGAACTTATGAGGCTTCGCCCAAGCACCCGGTCTGATCCGCTAAAGGAGAATTAAAAATGCCTATTTGGGAGAAACATCACGATTGGAATCCACTATAAGCTTAGAAAATTTGTGTTTTGTAAGTTGTAATTTGCAAAAAAAGTTGCCACTTTAATTTTGTTTATTTTAGTTGGGAAAATTAAAGGAAAAACCCAATTCGATTGACTCTAAGATTATACCATTTATCCCAAGGAAATGCACTAGTCCTCAAATGACCAAAGAGGGCTCAGGGACTAGGTTTTGGTTAAAACAATACAAAAGATTAGTTTGGCTTAAATACAAAATGACTTTTATAAAAAAAAAAAAAAAAAGTTTTTATGTATACATGAATAGATATAACATGATGCATGAAATAATATTACTCGTGCAATACATGATCAATATGAGATAATGATAATCACAAGATGTTAAAAAAAAAAGATAAGGGAGAAACTACTTAAAACTATTACAAGTCAAAATATCAAAATCAAAGGATCTTTCCTCTAGCCCTTATGGGTTATAGGAAAAGCACACATTCCCCAAATATAATGTAAATAACTAAAACGTGAAAAAGAGCATTAAAATAATTATAATAATAAAAAAATTAAAATTTTGATTTTATTTAAGAAAAGCAATTTTGATCCTAAACTATGTGTAGAAGGTGATAGAGAGAAGAAGTTATTAATTTTAGTGGAGTTGAATGCCTTAGAGACGGCAAGCCTGCGTATCCTTTTGAATGGGAATTAAACCCCATGCAGTTATTTCTTCTTGCGAAGGAGGGATTTTTAAGTCATTGCTTTTGTTATCATGTTTTGATTAATTTTAAAAGGCTTTAAAGATTTGTTAATTAGGTTAGATTTTAATTAACAAAAATTAGATCTTTTCAGATTTAGATCTTGAAATTGAAGTTGAAAAGGAAAAGGTAAGAACTTTTACCTTTGGCTTACATTGGCAAGGAACATAGGGAGCAAGCTTAGTACCAGATCTAAGTTCCACCTTGGCCTAGGGATATCACAAGCACTCCTTTTGGAAGGACTCTTGAATAGCATGAACACCTTTTCTTGAGACTTGGATCACAACATTGCTTGAAAACCATGAATTCCCTTTGAAAAAAAAAGCTTGAGTTGAACCTTTTCTTAATTAGGAAACTTGAGAATAGATTTGAGATGATTAAGAGGCTTGTGAATGAGGTTTTGAGATGATTAGAAAACTTATGAATGAGATTTTATGTGATGAAGGAGGTTTTTGGAATGAGATTTTAGAGATTTGGAGGTTTAAAAAGAGGGTTTTGATGATTGGAAAGCTTAGAAATAAGGTTTAGAAAGCTTTAGGGAGAGTATAAAAGCATGTAATTGTTATCCTTAGTTGTTATAAGGTGCAAGGTATTTATAGGGAGAGTTTGGGCTAAAAATTCACAGTTTTTAGGTAGAATTCTAAAAGGGTATGATTGCGATAACTGAGGAGTCAACTGCAGCAACTGCATAGAGCTTTGCAGTTGCCGTAATGACAGCTGCAGTAGCCAATTAGCTACCGCAGGGGCCTTTATGGTAACCGCAGAGGTGACTGCGGTAACCGCAGCCGGTTGTGGGTTACTGCAGCGGGCCCGTGGGTTGCCGCATTCCATTTTTTGGCCCATTTTTTATCCAATTTGAGCCCAATTTGATTCTATGGATTTGTGGTCAAATGCTGATCATTTTGAGGTGCAAAATAGAGGGTTCATAGCTGCCCTGCTTATCAAATTTGGCTAGACAGGAGGCTAGGTCTGATAAGTGTGAACAGGGAGAATTCTAGAAGTTTTCAGACAACTGAAGATCTTGGTCAGCTTTAAGATTTATGTCGAGGTGCCATGTCTACTTTTGAGCTTTTCTGAATTTGTTTGGACTATTTTCCAATTTTTTTGGACATTTTGAATTTATGAGCTTTCTACAATTATGGAAGATTCTGCACTCCGATTGAGTTGCTTTCTATTTTGAGGCATAGATAAAAATCTTGCGGATCTGTTTATTTGGATGAAACTAAATTCTGACTTGAAACGAACTCATTATGGCAAAATCTGGCAGCTTAGCTATGCGAATTGAAAGGAAATGATGAGGTGGGGCCCTTAGTTCCTTTTATAAATACCCATTCCTTCTTCATTCATCTTCACCACTTTCCATTTCATCTTTCTCTCTCTATTTAGACTCTATCTCTATAAAAACTCCTTCATCAAGATGGCTTCCTTGAGTTCAAGGCATGTGAAAAGCTACTCAGCGCCCCAAGGTGATACGAATCCCGAGGTTCTACTGCAGGAGCCTAGAGATCAAGCTTTACTAGCAGTATGGAGGTATTTATTTTCTTTCCTGCACTTGAGTTTATTATATACAAGCAATAATATAATGCAGTCTGGTTCATTATGCAATGATATTTTTTTTCACAATGATATGATAATTAAGAATAGAAAAATATAATAGAAAAAAAAGTGAAGAAAACTCTAGTTCCTTATACATGCAAAAAATTTATTTTCTATGTATTTCATGTGAAGTCATGTGATTTGAGGTTAAAAAGAGGTAGAGTTAACCTGGTGAGGGTTTCTACTTACTTGAATTGCCATCTTGATGTGTGAGATATGATCAAGCCGTCTGGTTTGCTCGGTCTACTAAACTTAGAGTGTTCTCGTAAGGGCGATCACACCTTATTGAGGGCTTTGGCAGAGAGGTGGTGGGACACCACCAATACTTTTCATTTTCCATGTGGGGAGTTGACAATGACCCCTATAAATCTCCGTTTGCTTATTGGTTTGCCTTTTCATCAATGGGCTTTGGACTTTTACGGCTTCTAGACCATACTAGATAGTCAGAGGATGATGAGCTATTGGGTTTTGACCCTCCTTGCACTAATGTTCATGTGTCGAGAGTCTGGCTTCAGAACCAAATTAGCGATTTAGATTAGTATGGGGGCTACACCACGGAGCAGGCAGCTCATTTGTGCCTTATGATGATTTTAGGTTGCTCTATCTCTCACACGAGGAGAGATACCATTGATTTCAGCATTATGGCTTCATTGGAGGACCTGACCCAGATTTCTGAGTATGATTGGGGAGGTGCTACCTTGTGTGTGATGTATAGGGAGATGTCAAATCTCTCCCGAAACACTTTTTCTAGTATGGGTGGTACCGATGTTATTTGGGAGGTAAACATGCGTTCTTTTCTCATTTTTGCTATATGTATTGCACTTCATTGTTATCTTGACTAACTACTGTCTGTTTTGCAGTATTGGGCTTATGAATACTTTATTTAGGTATCCCCACCCTTGAGAAATTCAATTCCTGATAGAGTGCCCTTGGGATACTTATGGAGTTATAGTAACCGCAGTCACTTCGACAAGATGGGTTTTGCTGGTTACCGGACCCATTTCAGCCAGTTGGGTGTGCACCAGGTATTTGTCTTGCTAGTTGGCTTTCTGTTACTTTTAATTGCTTCAAACTTACTTTCTATTTTGTAGGTTCAATGGAATGCGTATCAGGATCACTTGCCACCATCAGTGATGGAATGGATGGGTTCTAACTATGTGGTTTCTTTATGTAGACTACTTCTCTGCTTTAGGGATGAGAGAAGATATTACTTTGGGGAAAGAGTCAGAGGGTAGATTACCGGTGATAGGGTTGTGCCTTTACCTCCACCAGTTGATATGAGACACAGATCAAGTATTGTAGATGATGAGGGGTTGTTGGCAGGCCTCCCTTGTGATCATTTCTTGGATTATGATGCAGATTATGATTACTTCTGCCAGGCTTCCTTAATGATTGGTATTGTTCCTAGGAGGGATTTTTTTTCTGATCCTAGGAGATTGACTGTTGGTTCCATTTAGACACCTTTGGTTGGGGATCCTTCGAACAAAGCAGGGCCTTCTAGGGTCACTCCTCCCCCTACTACTATTATTCCTGACCTTGGAGTAACTTCAAGATCATCTGGTAGTGACATTTGGCATCAGAGTCTATGGCCTTCTACATGTTATCGGTACTTTTTTGTTCAACAAGGGCAGTTGGTTGAGTATGATTCTTCTATAGTGGCGCCATTTAGATGGCCTAAGGTTTTAGTCGATGCTTCTAAGGTAGGTTGTCCTAATTCTGCCATGACTTTAGATTCTTGCTCAATTGTTTGACTTTCTTTATCTTGTAGGTGCTTGTGGATTGGGCTCGTGAGGCCCAGAGAGTGATGGGTCATCTAACTGCTGCTCTGTCATCTATTTTGACCTGAGCAGAGTTGGGAGGTAGTAGAGATGCTGGTAGAGGTAAAGGTGCTAGTGGTGATGATAGGAGGTAGTAGGAGAGGCACAGACATCGTTAGATACTTTGTTTTCCTTCCTTTGAGTTGTTAGTCTTATGAATGATATGTATGGATGTAATGGATGTTCTTCCTACTGTAATGTTATGGCATGTATGGATGTTTTCTAAAATGTGATGCTATGATATGTATGGACATGATGTCATAAACAACTTCACTTGTATGAGATGTACTTCTATCCTGATCATATATGTGTAATATGCATGAATGCAGTTCCTAAATTTAATTGAAATAGGGCCCCCGCCACCTTTTGTTTTTTTAGCTAAGAAGCCTTGACGTAACTCTGAATTTGTAGAATGGAGATGAAAAAGCATCATGACAATAAGGAGGATTTTATGGTTGCCACAAAAGAGGTGTGGCAATGACAAGTGCCCCTGCGGTAGCCAAAATGACTACCGCAGAAGGCTTGCGGTAACCACAGGGAGGGCTGTGGCAAAGTGCGACAACCATAGTGGGTTCCATCCTTGATGCTGATTTTCTTGGTTTTCTGTTATTTATAGGCTCTTGCACACCCTAAAACTTCATTCCATTGACCCTTGAGTACTTTTAAGCATCTTGCTTTACTCTTTTCTCAAAATTTTTCTTAAATTTTTTTTTTCAATGGAGCCCTACTTCAGTCATGCAATGTTCCTATGATGCGAGAATCTTACTAAAGTAGAAAGAATAAATTTAGGGAGATATGGAGTAAGTGCCATGCCCACTTTGAGGGGAGTGAAAGTTGACTGGGATTTTTTATGCACCTGTATATGCTTTTGGGATCCTGCTGCCCATGGCTTCAGGTTTTGGGCAAGCATGGAAGAAATGTGTCCTACTTTCGAGGAATTTTCTGTGTTGCTTGGGTCTGACCCTAATGCTCTTTTGGCTACTCCTGTTGAGAGAGTGGGATATTTCAACTCTTTTAGAAGACTTTTGATCTTAGTGAGGAGATGGCTAGTCCCATGGTGGTAGAGGATCGGGTGGATTTGACTGTTGTAGTTGTGAAATTTC
Organism: Reutealis trisperma; assembly: GCA_947687605.1. NCBI lineage: Eukaryota > Viridiplantae > Streptophyta > Magnoliopsida > Malpighiales > Euphorbiaceae > Reutealis > Reutealis trisperma. The sequence continues at coordinate 677,804 of CANTUT010000078.1, read as the reverse complement.
ATGATCCTAAAGGCTTTGAGGACAATAAGTGGTTTCACTTAAGGATGCGGGCTCTCTCTTTTTGTTGACTTTCGGATATATCTTTATGACCCTTACTGGTTGGGGTGATGCTAGGATTGCTAATTTGATTCCTTAGATGGAAGAGGGAAGATCTATTGCTACCATTGTACTTGTTAAGACTATTATGAGTCTGGATAGAGCATATGATTCGAGCGGTCTATGGACTATCAGTCCCCTTATCCTTCAGATTTGGTTGAGAGACCATCTTTGGATAGTGGCTCCTCCTGTTAAGGCAGATTACTCTACTTCTTAGTATTAGTATAGGACCCGTACTATTATGATCAAAAAGGACTCTGAAAGGGAGTGGCTCAAATGGCTTCTTGAATTGGATTCTAATGATTTGCTTTGGAGATGTGAGTGGTATAAGATAAATCGGTTCATGACCATGAGCTTTGGTTATAGGATGGTTTACCTTTTGGGTTTGAGGATGGTCACTTTTTATAAGGCTACTAGAGTTATGCCCCATATGGGCCATAAACAAGGCGTGCCCCCAGACAGTGCTTTATTCCAGTTTGTCCTTATTATCGAGATCGTGGTCTGAGCTATTAGGAATGGATGGGCAAGAGGTTTTCATGCTATTCATCCTTCTCATCATTATGACAAGACTTTAGAGTATATCGATTGGTGAATAGCAAACTCATGGCAGTTTGAGAAAGCTAGGAGAGCTGTAATGATTGAGGAGATAGAGAAGGATGAAGATAAGAGTCATGATTAACCTTTTGTCCCATTTCTGTTATGCTTTTTAGGAAGAATTTTTGCCTTGTAAGATTGATTTAATGGTTTTGATTTTATGTCTTTTATTTTCTTTTTCAATGTTCCAAAAATTAAATGAGACAAATGAGACATCTTGTTCTTTTTTTTTTTTTTTTAGATGCAAATAAGAGCCAAACAAATGTGTAGCACATAATGAAATTTTATTGATGATTTGGACCAAACCCGCATAGGTTGCCTACGTATCTCCTTACAATAATTTCATCATCATCATCATCATTCTTTTCTTTTATAGAGAATCAAGTCCACGTAGTTCTTGTCTTTACATGGATGCAAATGCAATGTATGAATTACAAGGATGCTTATGCAAAATATATCTTGAGCTGATCCATATTTCATGGGCTTGAAAAGTGTATGCTATCCAAATCCATTAAGATAGCTACTCCTCTGGATAGAACCTTTTTTAGCACAAATGAGCCACTCCAGTTGGGTCTAAACTTTCCTCTCGGATCATGAACAGATGCCCTGATTTCCTTTAGAACAAGGTTACCTTCTTGTAGTCCTCTGTCTCTGACCTTTTTGTTGAAATGCCTTGCCAATTTCTGCTGGTAGCCTTGAATTCGATATAGGGCATCCATCCTTTTCTCATCAAAGGCATTGAGTTGCTCATGGTAGCCTTTTGCCCATTCTATTTCATCTAACTGACTCTCTTTCATAATCTGAGCTAATTTTATCTCCACCTCAATTGGGAGGACTGCTTCCATTCCATACACCAAGGAGTATGGTGTAGCATCGATTGGAGTGCGTACTGACATTCTGTATCCCCATAAAGCATAAGGTAGATGTAAATGCCAAACTTTATGGTTATCAGCCATCTTTTAAAGTATGCTCTTGAGAGTCTTGTTTGCAGCGTCTACTGCACCATTTGTCTGAGGCTTATAAGGAGAAGACTTGTGGTGTTGGATTTTCTCCTTTTTTAGTAGCTGAGTGACTTCTTTTTAAAAGTGGGATCCATTGTCGATGATTATTTTGAATGGGACTTCATACCTACAAAGGATGTTGGTAAGAATAAATTGAGCTACTCGTTTAGAATCTTACACTTGGTAGGGTGTAGCTTCAACAAATTTGGAAAAGTAATCAATTACCACCAGGATGTATTCATGTTTGCCTAAGGATTTTGGGCTTATCTTCCGAATGACGTTGAGTCCCCAAGTAGCAAATGGCCAAGGCGTGGTGATTGGCGATAAAGGTATAGGAGGTTGTTTTTGAAGCTTAGCATAAACTTGGCATTTATGGCATTTTTGCACATACTTAGCACAATCCTCATTCATGGTAAGCCAAAAATATCCTTGGTTCGTGCAAGTTAAAGCAATACCATTCATGTGTGGGCCTTCATCGCCACTATGCATTCATTCCATGATCTGTTAGACTTCTTCTTCAGTGACACATCTTAGGTGGATATTATCCCACATCCATTTGTAGAGTGCATCTCCATTTGGAATGAATCCCTTGGATAACTGTCTTAGAGTCCCTTTTTTTTTTTTAGAGGCCCCTTCAGGATAAAGCCCATTCTTGATATAATTGAGAATATCCCAAAACCACGGCTTGCTATTGATGACTTGCATATTCTGGCAATGAGTTATGCAGCCTGGTTCATGCCTCACTTGAATTATGATTAGTCTGATTATAAAGCCATTGTTTATGTGAAGCATCGAGGTAAGTGTTGCTAATGCATCAGCAAATCTATTCTTCGTTCTCAAGAGATAATGGAAGGATAACTCATAGAAGTTGGCTGCCAATTCGTCTAGGTGTTTGTGGTAAGGAACCAAATGCTCTTCTCTAATTTTCCATTTTCCCAAAGCTTAGGACACTATCATATTCAAATCTCCATAAATCTCAAGGTGCTTAATTCGAAGCCTTATTGCTGCTTCAAGACCACAAATACATGCCTCATACTCAGTGTCATTATTTGTTACTTCGAAGTTTAGCTTGATGGCTATGGGTATGCTTTCCCCACTTGGTGTAATGAATACAATGCCAGTGCCATACCCTTTGTTATTTGATGCCCTGTCAAAGTAAAGCTTTCAAACTTTATTGCCAATCAATAGGATATCCTCATCAGGAAATTCAAGCTCAGTCCATTCATCCTCTATTGGGGCTACAGCTAATTGGTCTGCTACTATGCTTCCTTTGATTGCTTTGCGCTATAAATATTTGAAATCATATTCTGCCAACACTGCCATCCATCTTGCCATCGTACTATCAAGAACTAGCTTCTCCATAAGGAATTTCAAAGGGCCCTTGTCAACAAGGATATGAGTTGTGTAGGAACTAAGATAGTGTTGCAGTTTGTGACAAACCCAAATAAGGGCAAGGCACAGCTTTTCTATATAGCCATATTTGAGTTCATGAGACAACATTCTTTTGCTCAAGTAGTAGATAGCATTTTCCTTATTAGAGTCAAGGGCATTCTAAGTGAGCATTACCCCCATTGCTTCATCAATCATGGATAAGTAAAGCAACAGTGGTTTCCTAGGCCTTGGAGGTTGCAGCACCGGTGGGTTCAGCAGATATTGTTTGATTTTATCAAAGGCCTTCTACCAGTCTTCATTGCATTGCTTTGATGCTCCTTTTATGAGTAATTTAAAGATGGGCCCACATACATCAGCCAATTAATTGATGAATTGACTAATGTATTGGAGTCGTCTGAGGAAACCTCTGATCTCCTTTTCTGTTTTAGGAGGTGGCATTTCTAAAATTGCCTTTGATTTTGTAGGATCGACCTCTATACCTTTCTTGCTGACCATATGGCCTAGGAATATCATAGATGAAGCACCAAAAATACACTTGGCAGGATTGGGTTTGAGATTATATTGGCGAAGTCTAAGGAAGAATTGCCTTAAAGCTTCCAAGTGTTCTTCAACAGTATTGCCCTTAACCACCATATCGTCGACATATACTTCAATCTCTTTGTATATCATGTTATAAAAGATTGTGGTTGTCATCCTTTGGTATGTTGCCCCTACATTTTCAAGTCCAAATGGCATAACTCTATAATAATAGGTACCCCACTCGATGATAAAGGCTGTTTTCTCCTTATTAGGCGGGTGAACCATTATTTGATTGTATCCCACAGCCAGATTGGTTAAAGAAACCATTTCAGATTCTGCCATTCAGTCGACTAGGGGGTCAATGTGAGGCAAAGGAAATTCATCTTATGGACAAGCCTTGTTCAGATCTCTATAGTCCACACACATTCTAACTCTGCCATCTTTCTTAGGAATTGGCAAAATGTTGGCAAGCCAGGAGGGGTAGTTGATGTGCTCAATGAAGTTGTGGTCTAGTAGCTTCGTAATCTCTTCTTTAATTGGTATGGACCATTCAGCTTTGAGTCTTCGCAATTTCTATTTGACTGGCTTAGAATTAGGCTATATTGGAATTTTGTGAATGGCTATGCTCGGATCCAAACCCGTCATGTCTTTAGGAAGCCATGCGAAATAGTCTTGAAATTCTTTGATCATTCCTCTTTTTGACCCCGTTTATGCATGTAGATGCTATGAATGTAGTTTTTGGTGTATCATGTGTGCTAGCATTTATTGGCTCTTTGATTGCATCATCTTTTATTTCATTTATTTCATTTTTTTGATTTGATGTCTCATTTAAGTCAAATTTTAAATTTTGAACATTAAAGAAAAATGAAGACACGAGATCATAAGAGGAAAGGGCAACTTTTTTATCAAATTTGAACATGGATAAATCCTAGTTTACATCAAACTCAAAAGCTAAACATTCAAGGTTAATTACATCACTAAAAATAAGAGAGATTGAAGACTCTGACTTTGACTTGGACTCTGACTCAAACTGGGATCCTGACTCGGACTTAGACTGGGATTGGGACTCCATCTCAAGTTGATGGAATGGGCTCTCCTTGAAATACCAATTATTTAGCTCATTCTTGTTTGGTTGGATTAGGGTGGCTGGGTCAGGTTCCTCCTCCTCTAAAGCAAGTATGAAGACTTCCTCAAAGAGACTTGCCTTCATGTTCTCCTCCTAATCTTGACTCAGTATGAAAATGGGCTTGCAATCCTTTAGTGAAAGCCTAACATCAAAGAAAATTTTGAAACTAGGAATTAATTTTCTAGAAATAGGACAAATCCAGGGTTCGAGAAAGCCATAGTAACGAACTGTGTCACCTTTTTTTACAAAATATCCATTAAGGGTTTTGAAATACGAGCGCATAGACCAGTCATAAGTCTCACCTCGTTTAAGGGCTGCAACTCTTTCCTTGGCCTGTTCATCCATTTCTATCAAATCCTCCTCAGTAGGCTCATATCTTAGCCCAAATGGCGGTAGTGCAACTGGGTAGTCCATAAAGGATTTTAAACCTTGTTGATTTCTTCCAAGACCTAGACCAGGAAAATAGTTCATTTTTCATAACATATTAGCCACAGTAATGTTTCCAAAAGGGAGAAAGCCGAGTGGCACAAATTCTTTACCTTATTCACCCTTAAGGAACTGGATGAAAGGGAAGCCTAAGAGAGGGTAGGCGGATGATTCAGGTTGAATTTTCAAAATGGGCACAGGGCTTGGAATGTCAACCTTGTCATGCATGTCCCCTTTTATGGTAACAATCCTTTTTCCATAAGGAAATTTGACTTTTGAATGCAATGATGAAGGGATCGCCTTAGCTTGATGGATCCAGGGTCTTCCAAGAAGTAGGTTAAAATAAGCAAGAACATCAATTACTTGGAAGGGAATGGAAAAGGCTGTGGGTCCGTTGGTGACATGCAATGTAGCAACCCTAAGTACTTCTCTCTTAGTATTATCATAGGCCCTCATTATTTGATCAGAAGAGGTGAAGTCTATTACTTCCAGGCCTAGGCAACTAGCCACTTTTAATGTACATACATTTAGCACCAAGCCATTATTGATGAGAACCATGGGCACAGTTTTCCCTCGAGTTATTACTGTTATATAGAGGGCATTATTATGGTCAGAGTCCTTTCTTGGCAAGTCATTATCCCTAAATGATATTGAAACTCCCTTAGTAGCACTAGTGATTGAAGCCACGAGATTCTTGGGGGTGATATCAATAGGAGCTTGACATTGGTTTAATGCCTTGCAAAGAGCTTGGCGGTGTGGATATGAGGATTGAATCAAACTCTAGATTGAGATATTTGCTTGAGTCTTTTTTAACTGCTCGAGTATAGGGTCTTCATCAGGTTCAAGACTCTTTTTTATATTGTCAAATGGTACAGGGACAGGTTGAGTGTTTTGGATTGGTGGATTTGGATTTTCGATAATTCTACCACTTCGAGTGATGGCATCAATCTCCTCAAGTAAGTTGGTGAGGTCTAACACACAACAGTAGCTAACAGTTGATTCTATCAATGAGACAGGATCAATTCCTTTGTGATGAATAATTGCATTTACTGTGTGGTTGGGTAAGGGGTTGGTGGTGATATTGGGCCTAGCTTTTGGTGGAAAAAGGACATTTAAATCGATTAGATCTTGGATCTTGTGTCTTAAGGCCTTGCATGCATCAGTTTTATGCCCTAGCCCTTGGTGGTAATCACATCTTTCATTTGGGTTGTAATTCTTAGGTAATGGGTTAGGGACAGGTTTAGGTTTGAGAGGTTGCACCATTCTTGCTTCAAGCAGTTTCTTGTAAATGACGCTTATAGGTACACCCCCTAGATAAGATAATTGGTGCCCACTTTGGATTTGATCTTCTATTTTAGAAGTGGTGGAAATCAGGACTTTGAAGTGAGGCAAGTATTGGGTAAGTAGTCTATCTTGATAAACCAAGAGGAGATTCTTCACAATAATATCAATCTGTTCATGCTTGGGAGGTCAATTCACCATTTGAGCAGCCTTTTTCCTCCACCTTGTAAGGAACAAAGAGAAGGATTCTTTTGCATACTGTTTGGTAGTTTCAAGGTCCCCTCTTGTTACATCGGCCTCAATGTTATAATGATACTGCTGGACAAAAATATTGCAGATGTCATCCCAGGTCCATTTTTTAGACACATTCAAATCTATGAACCACTTTATAGCTGTACCAGTCAAAGATTATTGGAACAATTGAGCAAGGAGCTCATTGTCCACTCCTAAAGGATGCATGGCCCCCACATATACTTTGAGATGGGTTTTAGGGCAGGTGGTCCCATCAAATTTATCAATATTCAACATTTTCAATTTAGGAGGTACCCTTGCATTAGGAAATAGACTGAGAGAGCCTGTGTCAACCATATCTTCCCTCTTCTTTAAGTTCTTGAGTGTCTTTTCCATAACTTTAATTTTGTCCATGAATATCTTCAGTTCGAGGCTAACTTCTTTCCCTTAGGAAGGATTAGCTGGGGGGGAGATGGATGTGGTGGTGTGGATCAGCGGGTCAACGAGCACTGGTTGAAAAAATGGGTTGGTTTTGAGAACAGATGGTGATGGGATGGTTTCAACTATGGCCTTTTCCTTGTCTTTTACGTCAGATTTGGGAGCAGACCCAAAATTAGGATAGGAGGTGGGTTTTGGATTCATTGGGTCTGGATCGGTCAAATTCTAGTTTATGGTGGTCCGGCCTATCATTTCTTGGACATCTTTTATAATAATCCTCCTTTGATTTTGAAGCTGGTCTTGGAAATGAGCCTCTTGCCTTTTAAGTATTTCCTCTTGTTGTTCAACGAACCTAGCAAAGAGCCCATTAATCAAGTCATCAACTCCATCAGTAGGAGCAACTTCCTTCCCTAATCCGATTGACATCTTTTAAACCTTTGGATGAAAAAGATGAAGCTAGGTCAGTTTTTAGCTTGAGTGAAGAGGAGGACAAGGTGAGATCATGAAATCCTAATCACAGCAGTAAGATAAGAATGAAGGTACCATGGGTTTAGGAATTTGACATGGGTTTGAACAGGGACTAGCAGTGTTTGGGTGGTTTTCAGGTTTTCCACTTTAGTAGGATTCTTGCATGATGCATGCATACATGTATGCATGGTAAAAAAAAAAAAAAAGGTTTCATGATAGTGACATACCAAGTTTAGTATTATGGTACATTCAATCCTAAAGGAAGGTTCTATGGGTCATTACATGAAAGGGTAAGGGTGGTTTAAGAGGAACCCATCACACTAGAGATGCGATATACCTAACCACATATGAGTCAAGGAGCCTCGCGTGGGTCCAATGGTACATGCATACTTATTACACCTCTAAAAGGATTAGAGGATATGTCGTGGGCTGAATGATTTCACTATCGGTAAGTCAACCTAAGGAAGGTTGCCTATTCGATATTACTTTTTATCCTTTATTTTCCTAAGAAGCTAATGTTTTAAGCAAGGAGCCGAATGTAGTGATGCATGAAAAAGCCATTTTATAGTAAAAGCCAAACTTTTGTTTTACCAAGAGTAGTCCACTTTATCCTTTATTTAAAAAAAAATTTTGAAGTCCCTAGTGGAGTCGTCAGCTTTGAGGGCTCGCCTGAGCACCCGGTCCGATCCGCTAAAGGGGAATTGAAAATGCCCATTTGGGAGAAACATCACAATTGGAACTCTCTATGAGTTCAGAAAATTTGTGTTTTGTAAGTTGTAATTTGCAAAAAGAGTCACCAATTTAATTTTGTTTATTTTAGTTGGGAAAATTAAAGGAAAAACCCAATTCGATTGACTCCAAAATTATACCATTTATCCCAAGGAAATGCACCAGTCCTCGGATGACCAAAGAGGGCTCGGGGACTAGGTTTTAGTTAAAACAATACAAAAGATTAGTTTCGCTTAAATACAAAATGACTTTTATAAAAAAAAATAAGTTTTTATGTATGCATGAACAGATATAATATGATGCATGAAACAATATTACTCGTGCAATGCGTGACAAATATGAGATAATGATAATCACAAGATGCAAAAAAAAGATAAGGGAGAAGCTACTTAAAACTATTACAAGTCAAAATATCAAAATCAAGGGATCTTTCCTATAGCCCTTATGGGTTCTAAGAAAAGCACACATTCCCCAAATATAATCTAAATAGCTAAAACACGAAAAAAAGTATTAAAATAATTATAATAAAAAAAATTAAAATTTTGATTTTACTTAAGAAAAGTAATTTTGATCCTAAACTATGTGAAGAAGGTGATAGAGAGAAGTTATTAATTTTAGTGGAGTTGAATGCCTTAGAGACGGCAAGCCTGCATATCTCTTTGAATGGGAATCAAACCCCATTTAGTTCTTCTTGCGAAGGAGGGATTTTTAAGTCATTGCCTTTGTTATCATGTTTTGATTGATTTTAAATGGGCTTTAAAGATTTGTTAATTAGGTCATATTTTAATTAACAAAAATTAGATCTTTTCATATTTAGATCTTGAAATTGAAATTGAAAAGGAAAAGGAAAAAATTTTACCTTTGGCTTACATGTGCGAGGAACGTAGGGAGCAAGCTTAGCACTGGATCTAAGTTCCACCTTGGCCTAGCAATATTACGAGCACTCCTTTTGGAAGAAGGACTCTTGAATAGCGTGAACACCTTTGCTTGAGACTTGGATCACAACTTTGCTTGAAAACCACAAATTCCATTTGAAAAAAAATAGCTTGAGTTGAACCTTTTCTTGATTAGGAAACTTGAGAATAGAACTTGAGATGGTTAGGAGGCTTGTGAATGAGGTTTTGAGATGATTAGAAAACTTATGAATGAGATTTTATGTGATGGAGGAGGTTTTTGGAATGAGATTTTAGAGATTTGGAGGTTTAGAAAGAGGGTTTTGATGATTGGAAAGCTTAGAAATAAGGTTTAGAGAGCTTTAGGAAGAGTATAGAAGCATGTAATTGTGTGTCCTTAGTTGTTATGAGGTGCAAGGTATTTATAGGGAGAGTTTAAGACTAAAAAATCAAAGTTTTCATGTAAAATTCTGAAAGGGTATGGTTGCGGTAACTGAGGAGTCGGCTGCGGCAACCGCTGAGGGCTTTGCTGTTGCCGCAGTGCCAGCTACAGTAGCCAATTGGCTATTGCAGGGGCCTCTGTGGCAACCGCAGAGGTGGCTGTGAGTTACCACAGCGGGCCCATGAGTTGCTGCATTCCATTTCTCAGCCCGTTCTTCTCCGTTTTTTATCCAATTTGAGCTCAGTTTTATTATATGGGTTTGTGGTCAAATGCCGGTCATTTAGAGGTGCAAAATAGAGGATTCATAGAACTATACTATTATTTATTTTATAAGTGATTACCATTAGCTCTAACTATGATACCCATAACACTTTTTTTATGTGAAAATCCTCATGCTGATATGAGTAATCATCGGCTATGTGTTTGAGTGATTATGGCAATAGCCTTCACTCTATGTGTTATGTGTTATAAGTGCGATTTCTATGAACCTTTCTAAATTGCAAACTATGAATCATGAACTATGAGTTATGATCTCTGTGCCCTTTCTAAAGGATATGTGTTATTGTATAAGCCCTATTATTTACTCATTGAGATCATCTATATCACCCTTTCTTCCTTATATGGTTCAAGGTGAGCATTATAAGGAGGCAAGGTGATCACTCAAGCTACCTACTCCACTTAGGAAATTCCCTTTTCAAAGTTATAATAATACCATACTATGTTGAGTCCTTAGACACTCTAGGAGTTATTATGGGAACTTTATTTTGGAATATCATATTGGTGATTTTATTTGGAGTCTTATTATTATTTTCTTATGGATTGTATTAAAGTATATTTTTGGCTTTCGCAACTTAAGAATTTTCCTTTATAAAGGGTTTTATTAAGTTAATGTATGAGGTTTGATACGATTCTAGGCAATTTTTGCATAAGTATGAGTGGGTTCTACGAGCGTGGGTGACCTTATGTCTCCTCATGTTCTAGGACCATCATATCTTCAAAAATGGTGTCACATCCTAATTTCAGAGATATGATGATCATAGAACATGGGGATACATAAGGTCACTCACGCCCATAGAACCCACTCATATATATACAAATACTACTTAGGATCATACCAAAACCTCATATATTAACTTAAATATCCAATAATAAGGAAAACTTTAACTAGTAGAAACATAAATTAAAAATCCTTTCAAATACAATCCGTATGAAAGGAATATTTAAGACTCTAAACAATTTATCAAACAATTAATATTTCAATAATGAAACTCCAAGAGCATCTAAGAAGACTCTTTACAGTATAGCATCATAGTAACCTTGACAAGGAAATTTCCTAAGTAGAGTAAGTTACTTGAGCAATCATCTTGCCTCCTCATACTGCTCACTCAGAACCACACAAGGAAAAGGGGTGAGACAGATGATCTCAATAAGTAAATAACATAGCTTAAACAATAATATATATTTCCTTAAAATGGGCCCATAGCTCATAACACATAGTTCATGATTCATAATTCATAATTCATAACTCATGGTTCAAAGTTTACAATTTAACAAAGTTTGCAGAAATCACACTTATTACTTATGAGTAAAGACCTTGCTCAATTCACTTAAGGGAGAGGTGGCATCATACCAAATTCCAACTCCCAACTTGTAACTTGTAAAGAGTTATGAAACTAATTAGGCTCCTTAGCTAGAATCACCCCTTCTAGCTGAGGTGGATACTTTGCCGCTATCCATTAGGATGAGACCATATGCACAGATTTTGATGATTACCTGCATTGGCATGAGGATTTCTACATAAAAGGTTTAAAGGTGTCATAGCTAGAGCTAATGGCAATCACTTATAATAATAGCATTGAAGAATGCAATCACATTAACATAATAGCAATAGCAATTTAACTTGTTCAACAAAAGATAAATAACAATGTGATTCCAGAAAGAAAGTAAACTAAGGCAATAATTCATAAAAAGGTATTTATTATAATCTAATAATCAAAATGGTTTTGGACCAATTGTCTTTTGGCAACCTAAGCTTATAAAGAAATCATTTAGTCATAATTAAAAGTAGAAAAGAACTTGGGTTTCAAGATATCAAAGGTTCACATAACACAATAACTTGTACTTGTAACTTGAACATAATGTTTACTCACTTTGTGGTTCCTTTACTCCTAGTACTTGTAGCCCTTTTTGAACTCCTACTACTCCTCAAGCACTAACATAATAGTTAATTCATTACTTAGCATTCATTTAATATCATGTTATCCTATCCCATAACAACCTTAGACACATATAACATTCATATAAACTTGGAGTTGCACTTAGAAGTGCACTTATCACTTGCACATAACAAGTTGACTTTTAAAGTCTTGCATACTTAGCCTTTATAGACTCACATGAAATCACATAACAACTCATATCAAGACTTCTCTAAAGTCAAGCACAATAAATTGTAATCTTAATATCAATTGCATTTAACATTCAACTTAATATATTTAACACCTTCCATATATTCAACTTAACAAGCAGCCTTTCAAGTACCATGCTTATCTCTTATGACCAATTTATACAATCAATCTCATTGTCCATTTAAGATCATTAGCTCATTAATAACTCATTATAAACCTATTTCCCATATCATTTAATCATATACTATCATGACCTATCTTTGAGCTATGACTATCTTAGGGCATAAGGAGACATAAGGTCATCTAAACCCATAGAACCCTCTTACAAATTATTAACTGTTGATGAAAACCATGTTATCCTTATCCTAAGATCAAAACCAAAATAATAATTCCTTATCACTGATTACTATATTAATTATCTATATGATAAACATTTATCGTTTTAAATCCATTTTCATACTTATCGCTTTTGATCTCCATTTTCCAGTATTTTAGTTACAACTCATTCATATATTACTTAAGTGCTTTGACTAAAATAAAATAGTACCAAACCACACACATACTAATAATATTCTAAATTATATCATTATTACAGACCTTAACAATCCATTAAGCTTTAGAGTGAAGAGTGAAACTTTCAAAATACAACATAGTATATACATCATAATGCCAAAAGTAGCAATGCAATTTCCAAGCGAAGATGCATAACTTGAAATTTACCTTGCTGATCTATTAGCTGGTCCTAAAAATAAACAACAACTATAGAATGAGACAAAGGTCAGTGAGTACAAAATAATATTTTAAAGGTTAAAGAATGATATATGTCAAATGGTGATTCCTTTTAACAATGAGTAAAATGGATCAGAAATTCCTTTTTATGGAACAATTTTCCCACATATGTATAATAGATAATATATCTTTAGCAGAAAAGTTCCTTCCATGGAAACGGTATGTTTCCCCCATGATCAATCGAGTGGCAGCAAATACCTTGCTCACTCCCACATGCCTAATCACACATACAATTGATCAGGTCATACGTACAGGGGACCTTAAACCCTTCCAAGCTAAGTTTAGGATAATTTTTACCTTATATACGGGTCTATTACCATTGTGCACAAGGTCTGATGTGTTACCCCATATCAGAGGGATTTTCTGCTTATCATGGTATTATTATAACATTTTACCTTTCTATCCATGAAATGATTGAGTGGATAATACATCAATAAACAATTAGATTTCTATCATTAATCATATTATAAGATCAAAGCAATATAGGCTAACTTGGCCAAGTGCTATAAAGGAATATTTGATTCACTTTGGCTCAATAATCAGTAAAGTAGATAATACATGCTAAAGAATTGCAATGCATTTCAATTTGGAAGTGATTTAATATTTATACTTATATTTAAAGCACAAGTTGCAATATATTATTAAGTACTCACCTCTTCTTTTTAGCTCTTATACTGATAGACTTAGTGTAACTAATAATGAGGCTCTTCGATATCCCAAGCAATGTTCTTGCCTTTTAATTCTACAAATACACCTAAATAAGTGTATATCAAACTCTATTCCTTTAGCTTCCTAACCAAACTCTAACTATTTCATATAAACATATCATTTATTAATGCCACATATTATTTACCTCTTGCTTACACATGTCATGAACCAATTCAATATCTTTTAAATATCCCCCATAACATAGCCAAGGAAAAACATGTAATACTAACATCTAATTACATTCTCAATGATCTTATTATATGATCATGAATGAAGAAATTCATGAAAATGTTAAATAAAATAATATAGCAATAAGTCACAATCAATAGGATAAACTTTTCCAATATGGTTGGGAACATAACTGCCCACGGGTGAAATCCTAGATGTGCCTCCACCTGTGGGAGGCTACTGGATGAATTTCTAAATTTTCCTTATCACACGGTTGGATGTAGTCACCCGTGGCTACCTAACCTCCATTGATTTTCTCATGCTTCCTTTGTTGTTTCTCACTTATTAAACCCTAATTTCTTATCTCCCGTACTCAAATTCCATTAATTAACATGCAAAACTAATCCTTCCTTAAATCCCTCCACCAAAATCAAACCATAAGAAAAAAAAAAAAGGCATATAATTATTAGCAATCTATCACTCTTAGGCTAGAAACAAAGAAGGAATCACTTAAGTACAAAACCTTACCTCAAAAAGCTTTGAAATTTTGTTCTAGGTTGAGGAACAAGTTAAGAGGTTTTAATCTTTGGTGAGAATATGATTTGGTTGCTAGGTTACAAATGAAAAGAATTTACATATTTTCACTTTATATGTAATTGAAATCAATAGTGGTGATTTAATCTCACAAGATCAATGGTCATATTTTTGCCTAAGATGGATGGCTAAGATTGATCAAAATGGATGGTTAAGATTGTCCTTAGGTGTATGGTGACTTGGCACTGTAATGATGAGTTCGAGAATCACCAAAAAGCATATGGACATGGTGATGGAAAAGTGAATTAGCTTAGGTGTTAAAGTTGACAAAAGTCAACAAAAGTGGTTATCATCCAAAATGGTAACTAACCTAACTTAACCTCACCATAACCCTTAGTTAACTTATTCTAACCTTAGTTTAGTTAAGTCCCATGAAATTTTGAGCCTTAGTGAGCCAGCCATTACATGGGCCTAGGCCTTGAGTCCAAAGCCCATTATCAAGCCCATTCGAGCATGTTTTCCAAACTCAAAAATTTTTCCAAGACTTTTTTCCCTTTCCTTTCACTTGGCATTTTAAATCCTACCCTCCTATATCATAATAAACTCAAACAAAGACATGTTGTCTTAAATTAATTCAATAAAATGTACATGAACATTCACACTTCATAAAAAATACACAATCATACACTTAGCACTATAGAAAGTTCCTTTCATCCCGTCACTATGTCATTGGTAATATATTCATAAAAAATTCACATTCTATGGTATTATTATAACTCTAATGAGCTATGAAAACCTTGGGTGTTACATATACACCTATTAATCACATCAGAGTAGTAGGGTTAGGAAACCCTAAGTATGCCTAATTGTCTTTAGACTTGTTTAGAGTTATTCCTTCAATCAACATGTAATAAAATTATTTATTATTCATATATACATGTCAATAATCATTAAAATGTATCACATAAAAATTATGGACATTGGGATTGAATTCCTAATGTAGGTCGAATTACACGATCAAGAACAAATATGATTTTTCTTACTTTTTGCACTTTCTTTTCATTTTAATAATATGCAAAAACATGTTCTAAACTAAGATTTTTTATGTAATCAAAAAAAAAATCATTTTAGAATACTTAATTACACTAATCGACACCTATATATGAATGCAAGCATGAAAATTTTCTAACTTTATGTTTTAGGATGAAAACCATGATTCTTTCTTATTTCTGGTACCTTCTGGTCATTACAGTAATATGTAAATGCATGATTTAAACTATTATTCTTCATTTAAACATAACAAAAATCTATTTATAATTCAATTATGTACAAATTAGTAGCCCATGGTACAACATATGCATGAAAATTCCAATTTTAGGTTGTAGGGTGAAAATCATGAACTTTCTTGCTTTCCGTTACTACAAGAAAAAAGCGAATTACTGACCAAAAATACCTACAAAATAATATTAGTTGGCAAATTTGAATATTTACCTACTGAATACTAACTAAATATAGAAATTACTTTAACTTTTGAATTACCAACTCATTATCGACTAATTACTTATTATAATTTACAGACAAAAATTTTTAGTCGCTAAATAAAATGCCAAAAGGTGGTGCCATACATTACCAACTATATATCAACTACACTTCTGTCACTAACCTAACAAATAATTTGATTGAATAATAAATTTGCATTCAAGTCTTACCAATTGAATATTTAGTTGGTAATATATATTTACCGACCGCATATAGTGTTGGTAAATAAATTTAAAAAAGCTAAACAAAAAATAAGCTATATTCTCTAATTTACCTACCTAATATATTTGTCACTAAGTACCAAAGAATAATTTTCAGTCAGTAAGCAAATAAAAAATGAAGATGTATGGGTTATGTTGATCTAGTTTACCGACTAAAATTTGTGGTCAGTAAATACCGACTAATAATTTTCTTTCGGTAAGCAAATAAAACATATATGGAGTATTCTGCTCCATTTTACTGACTAAAATTGTAGCCAGTAAATACCAATTATCACATTAGTCAGTAAATACCAACTACAAATCAGTTGGTAAATTAATTTGAGAAGAATTGTTTTCCATCTTACTGACTGAATATATTGTTGGAAATTACCGACTATATATGCTGTCGCTAAATTAATTTGGTACTAAATGTTTGTTTGTAAATACCAACTACTATTTTAGTCGGTAAATTGAAAATAAAGTTCACTACTCTAGTTTTACCGACTAAATATTTTATTGGTAAATACCAACAAAATATTCAGTCAGTAACTTAAAAACATAAAGTTCACTACTCTAGTTTTACCAACTAAATATTTTGTTGGTAAATACCGACAAAATATTCAGTCAGTAATTACAGAGTGCATTCCTGCCCACTACAAAAGTGGAGGGAAATTTTCCCTCCATATTTTTAACAATATATGGAGTATTCTGTTCCATTTTACCAACTAAAACTGTAGTTAGTAAATACCAACTATCACATCAGTCGGTAAATACCAACTACAAATCAGATGGTAAATTAATTTGAGAAGAATTGGTTTTCCATCTTACTGACTGAATATATTGTTGGTAATTACCGACTATATATGCCGTCGGTAAACTAATTTTAGTACTAAATATTTTTTTGTAAATATCGACTACTATATTAGTCGGTAAATAAAAAAAAAAAAGTTCACTACTCAAGTTTTACTGACTAAATATTTTATTAGTAAATACTGACAAAATATTTAGTTGGTAATTACCAAGTGCATTCCTACCCACTGCAAAAGTGGAGGGAAATTTTCCCTCCATATTTTTAAGAATACATATTTATATATATTCTTTATGAATATGGCAACATAATAACCAAATATTTAATATATAATATACAATATATTAAAATAATTATATTGAATGAAATATTTAATATAATATATAAAAATAAATATATGTATAAATAAATAGTTAAAATAATTAATGATTAAAAATTTAATGAAATATTTAAAATGATTTATAAAATAATTCAATATAATAATTTCCAATATTAACTAAAATAAAATTAATAATTTTAAAGTATATGAAAGTGTAAATAATAATCATTTTAATTTATATTATTAAAATATATTTTAATTTAAAAAATATACATAAATAAAATATTAATTATTTTATTATAACAAATTATAGAATTTGAAAAGGAAATGACACAAAAATATTTAATTTGTATTATTGAAAATATATTGGAAGACTTTATTATAGGTACTGACACTTATGATAAGTAGGAAAAAAGATGTCTAACCAAACAGTTGATGTACAACATATTACAGGCAATACTTTAGAAAGTTAATAGTAATAATTACATAATAGAGAGACCTTACAATATAGCTAATTATTACAGTGCATTCATAAATGACTAAAATAGCAATTTATTATTTCATTTTTCTAAAAATTTATAATTAAAAATTAAAAATCCAAAAAATAATAAGATAGCAATGCAGCGGAGTGATCAATTTTAGAGAAAACTTAATTACAATATATTAATTCACGCATGAATATCAGAAGTAATATATCAAAACCTATTGATTCTAGGAATTTGAGGAATTAGGCATATAATTCATTGATTTTAAAGAAATACCGAAATAGGAATAAAAGAGTTTATTTATTCAAATTGTCAAAAATTGTCAAAGAAAAGAGTTTTGATTTGATATAATATGTACCTCGTAACTCATCTGTAATTGAAAGTTTTGGCTTTTCAAATTTCAAACCACGTGGAAAGCCTTAGCCCTGTGCTCCAAAAATTATAAAACTTGCTCTTTCATTTTATGCCTTGCATTAGGTAGGGTGTGGCGAGTGACCCTATATCTGAGAGTCAAATGGGAAGGTGGCCTCTTTCGCTTTAGAAAAGGATAGAAGAGCTCTAATATAGTGTTGAAGTATAGAGAGCTCTAACTAGTTAGTTATTGACTAGCTAGGATAAATTCTTCTATGCATCAATCTAAGAGAGGGAAGAATTTCTTTTTCTATATGGAATTTCATAAAGGTTTTCTTGAGTTTATAGAAACTGAGAGCATTCTTCTCTTTCAAAAAGTTTTGGTAACACTATTTTCAGTCTTTTTGTGCCCCGACCTCATTTAAACAGATAGGCTTCATATCTTACAATACTATGATATCAAAATGCTTAGAGAAGCAAAGAGCATTATTCTCTTTGAAAAAGTTTTGGTATCGCTATTTTTAGCCTTTCTATACCCCAACCTTATTTGAAGAGATTGACTTCGTAGCTTATAGTACTGTGATATCAAAATACTTAAAGAAGCTGGGAGCATTATTCTTTTTCAAAAAAATTTAGTATCATTATTTTGAACTTTCTGTGCCCTGATCTCATTTAAAGAGATTGGTTAATAAATGAACCTGGCCTTTTCTATTATTATTTTAAGAGTAGTATTAATTAATAATTTTGAAATAAAAATAATTAAATAATATTTTAATTATAAAGCATATAATTACAATATAATTGTAATACAGATTGACAAATTTAATAAGATAAAAAAAGTATAAATTATTATATTAAAAAATTTAAATATTTCAAAAAGATACTAAATAAATAATAAGATAATAACTAACATAATATCTAATAGATATATAAGAAATAGCTAAAAAGATGTACAAAAATAATTAAAATTTATTTAATAATTAAAATATAATTCATAATGTAAGAATTAAAAATTTTTAAATACTGACATTTTGGCTACAACTAAAATAGTCGGTAAACAAGGAATATATATATATATTCCCCCTCTAAATATGTTCTTCTCCCCTTGCTTGTTCTCTTCCATCTTCCGTTCCTATTTCACCATCTAAATCTATCTTTTTTTTTTTTCACCTATCTACATCTAGTTTTGTTGCCGAATTTTGTCCTATCGCTGGTGCATGACCTGTGTTTGAGATTTTTTTTTAAATATTTTTTGCATTGTTGCCACCGATGGTGGGTGTTGGGCACTTGATTTCTTGCAGCTTTTGTTCATGTTTGCCTCAAGGTAATGGTTTATTTTCATTTTCTTTTCTTAATTTGGACTATTGATTTTTGTCTACTTTTCTATAATGGTTTTTCCATTTTCTTCTCTGTAATTTTGAGTCAAATCCTCTTGCATTTTTGTGTAGGTGGTTTTGGTGTGCTTTCTGCTTTGTTGCCACTAGTGGTGGGTGTTGGGTACTCGATTTCCTGCGGCTTTTGTTCATGTTTGCCTTAAGGTAATGGTTTATTTTCATTTTCTTTTCTTGATTCCAAGTATTGATTTTTGTATGCTTTTTTATAATGGTTTTTCCATTTTCTTCTTTGTAATTTTGGGTTAAATCCTTTTGCATTTTAGTGTTGGTGGTTTTAGTGTGCTTTTTTTTTTTTTTTAGTTTGCTGGAATTATCTTTTTGTAAATTTAGTTGCTTTGGCTTATGGCTTATGGCTTCATTGGTTTGGTCAGATGATATTGATGTTGATGATTTTTCATTGCATGTGAATGTGCTTCTCAACTGACAGAAGCCATTAGCTCAAAAACTTACTTTTTGATCAGTTTCAATATTGAAGATTATGTGCTCCTTAACTAATGTTTTCAAAATCAAACAGTTAATGTAGACCATGGACCCAACCCCCCTCCACCGCTCAGAGTTTTAACTTTATGCCAAGGCTCATTACCAATATTTCCTTCCTGCAACATTGAGCTTCAAGCACTTGATTGCCAAATATACATATGACTATAAGTACGTCATGTCTAAATAACCACTCTGATCAACTGGTAATAAACATTATGCACTGCTTAGACCTCAAGAAAACTACTTATCAAGGTTCATATTTCAACATAATGTGTTCATATATCCATCTAAACAAGCTAAAATACTTACACAATATATTGTAAGTATCAACATGACGCCAGTTGAACATAAGGCTATTGAACGAGTATGTGGACATTGTTATTGGCCTTATTTGTCATATAGATATTGCTTTTACTATTTTTTGAATTTAGTAATTAGTTTATATTTTTTGCTTAATAGCTTGAGGTAATGGGTTTTGATAGAGCCCTTGTCATCGAGGCATTTTGGCTTGTGATCGTAATGAGGATTGGTAGCTAATTACCTATTGGAAAACACTGGAGATTTTGAGGATTGAGCTGAGAACCTTAACTAGTTCAATTCATATATTTTTTTTTCTCTCTAAATTATTTTATAGATGGATTAGTCTTTGTTAGCATCTTGGTTAGTGTTTAAAGTACATTGCAAACCCTTTACCATGATTGCTAAAAGTAATTTTGAGAATGTGTTACGGCATGCAGCTTGATATAAGGTGTCAACTATACCTGCACGTGCATGCTATTAGATCGTTAAGTCCGGTTGCAGTTGAATTCATGACCAATTTAAACAAAATGGTCTGCATCTTGGCATCACTGGTTCTTACCAAACATACATTTGAATGGAGATTATAACAATCTTATGTTCATGCTGAAGGAATTGATACACTGGTTAGGAATGCATAGCAATTTGTAGATTGCATATTGAATACGCTAGCTTCTATTACTATCACAATTCATAGCCTTAACCTTATAAATATGTGCATGATATGATTGACAGTTGCCATGATGCCTTCTTCCAGGCCTTTTATATGGGCTACTTCCACTGTCTTTGTGATATTTTACCTGGATTTTTATTTATAATTCAATGGTCAATGGTGAGTAATGTTGAAAGTTTTAATTTAAAAAAAATTAAAAATAATTCAAATGCTAAGCTTACTAACCATTACTTTTTTAGTCAGTCTTGTTTGGATTAAGAATAAAATCTTATTTCTAAAATATGATTTTATTTTTTGTTATAATGCATAAAAATTTTATTTTTTTTTTTACATTCAAATAATTCAAATAATTTAATTTATATAGATAAGAATATATTTATAAGTATAATTGTTAATTTAAATGATAAATTCTATTTAATTATTTAGAAGATAAAACTTAGAAACACTTAGATTTAGATTTTGGATTTCAATTTAAAACAAGTTATTTGTTTATGATTAAAAGGTCATTAATTACGACGTATATCGAAAGCATAAGGCTTACTTGCTGTCTAGTTAATTCATTGGTGGGATATTTTTCTAAATTGAGTTGTTGGTATTAATTATTGTTTTGATTAGTTTCTACTAGTTCGTTCGCTCGGCTAATTGCAATTTATTATATTAACTAATTTGAATTTATATATTGACAGTTAAATTTTTTAAATAAAAGTCATATTTTAATATTTAGAACTATTATTACGAAGCAAATTATGAATGAATTTATTTTAAAAATTAATTAAATAGCATATGGACGAGATTAAATTATAATTTCATAAGAATTTGTGATTAAAAAATGTTTTATTTTATTTATGTTATTGCAGGGCATTTAATAAGTATGAATTTGAAGATGTGAGAAAACTTGCTGCTGAGCTCTATAGCTGCATTCATACATAGGTAAGTAGAAAGGAAAACTTCCTAGGCTTATTTTCTGCTAATGCATTTTCCTTGACATTTTGGGAGAAAACTAGTATTTGTAATTCTGGCATTTTACTCTACTATGGTTTAGGCTTATTCATATATGCTAAGGTGTACATTTCCTTTTCCCCTAACTAATCCATTAGAGGGTGTTTAAGATTTATCTCCTAATACACTACTTGCAACCCCCATTGTTAATATAGCTTCTGATACATATTATTTGAATACAAAATTTACACAAATATAGGAAGAAACATTCTATCAGCTGATATTTTGTTTGTCCAGTGTATCATTTACCATATATTAATAGCTAAATTTGTATTTTGTAGAAAATAATTTATTGCAAGCAATTTTGATCCCCTATATCATATGCTTCACCATGTTTAGACAACCATTAATTTTTGTGGTTTCCTAACTAAGCAAATTATAATAATACATGGATAACAAAGGAATGGAATATAACTATAGATGGTAGATTAGATGAGAAATTATTATAATACATGGACAACGAATAAAAATTTAGAGAATTTAGGTGCGTACCAAGATATTTAATTTTTTTTTTTTTGTAATTTTTTCTTTTTTAACTTTGGTGCATCCCTAGATAAACACAAGAACAAAAAATGAGATTTGATCGTTAATGGATGTACAAGAAGCTTAATGCTAATAGCACCATTAATAATGAGTTTGTTGATGGTGTTGAAACCTTTGTTACTTTTACTTGTAATCATTCGAGTATGCGAGATGTGACTCAAATAAGGTGTCCTTGTAAGAAGTGTCATAATCGAAAGTACCAAACACTTGAAGACTTGAGGTTTCACCTTTTTAGAAAAGGATTCATTCTAGATTACTATGATGGAATTGACATGGAGAACCATATAAGAGTATAAAATTTGAGCATTCTGAACGCTTTGTATCTACAGATGTGGATACATTAGCACCAAATGCATACCGATAGATGATTATTGATGCAGCTAGGCCTGATTTTTATATAGAATACATGGATGAAGAACCTAATCCAACTACACAAAAATCTCTTCGATATGCTTTATGCAGTCGACGACCAATTGTGGGATGGTATAATTGTTGCGCGATTTCTGCAAGTGCACAGATCGTTACAAGTAATAAAGTGATGAGTGAGTATCGTTCCCATGAGGAAGGGTTTGTCAAGTACCAATTTTTAATATTACTCTATTATTTAGAAAATCAATTATGAGATTTTATATTTTAAACTAAAATGAAATTGAAGTAAATAAATAATGATAAATATGAAAATAAGATTAAAGGTTTAGGATTTAGAATTCATCAATTGATCACATATGATTTCTTTATAAATTTTAGATGGATTATTTTTGCTGGAATTAATGATTAGATTTTCCTAAATTATATGGTGTTCTCTCTCAAGATACAACATGTGTATTCATATCAACCTTACGTCTACTCTCGTGATCATAAGCAATTAATACAAACCCATTAAGTTTTATGGAAATCTCTTTTAAAAATCACAAAGGAGTGTTCTTATCTCTAAGCAACACATTCCCTAGGTCAATTATCCTAATGAACTAATATTGTGCTTCCACTCTCGCTACTTCACACAATATCTTAAATCATGCAATTAATGGCCAGTTAATTACAAGCATTAAATTTTAAGATAAAAGATTAATTCCAACAATCAACCCAATCAATTAAATATAAATAATCATATGCAAATCAAAAGATTACATCTAAATCCTAGAAAAATAAATTTAGCTATTCATAATTAAAAGAGAAGAAACAATTAAATTAACAATAAAAATAATAAACATAATAATAACTTATAATTAAATTCAAGAATAGATTTTAGAGAGAACTTGTTTTGGGATACAATCTTTGATGAACTCAAGCTTCCAAAAGCTCCTCCTCTTGATCAAAATTAAAAATAAAACTAATCTACTCTAAGAAAACTTATGAAAATCTCTCTACATATTTTTTTTATGGATTTTCTTTGATGCTCTTTCCCTTTGCCAAGCATGGTATTTATAGACATGTTTGGTGGAAGAATTCAAGTTCCATTAAAATTCTTGCATCAAAATTCAACATTGATGGTTAGGTTGGCCACCAACCATTGAATTCCTTCATCAATATTCAAAAATGGTTAGGTTGGCTACCAACCATTAAATTTTGGCCACCAACCATTGAATTCCTTCATCAATATTCAAAAATGGTTAGGTTGGCTACCAACCATTGAATTTTAGCCACCAACCATTGAATTTATTTCTCATGGATTGAAAACTTGAATCATTGCTTGCATCATTATTTTTACTGCATCATTTTGATCTGCAAAAATAAAATAAAAATACTTAAAATATGTTATAATTTATTTATAAATTGTAGAACTATTTATTTCTAAAAATATGTAATAATATTATTGCATTTTCGAGAACTGAGCTAAAATTTAAGTTTAAACAAATAAAATAACTCTAAAAATGTAGAGTTATCAATAATAAACATTCCCAAATGTCGGTTGTGGCATGATTGTTGCATATGAAGTTGGAGTACCATTTTTCAGAGAGATGTTATCACGATTTCACACAATTTTTACGAGAAGTTTTACCTAAGAATGATAAAATGGTGGATAATTTTTACAAAACCAAGAAATTAGTTTAAGGCCTTAGTCTTCCGATTGAGAAGATAGACCATTGCAAGAATAGATGTATGATATACTAGGGTGCTGATGATAACTTGACAAGATGTAAGTTTTGTAATGAGTGTCGATTTAAGAAGAAAAAGGGACTAGGGGAACATGGTAAAAATATAGCAAACAAGGTTATGTATTACTTTCCTCTAACTCCTAGGTTGCAACAACTTTATGCTTTAGAAACAACAGCCTCGTATATGCGATGGCATGATGAGCATTTACATGAAGAAGGGAGAATGTATCATCCATCTAATTATGAGACATGGAAGTATTTTAGTCGCACACATCCTTCATTTACCTCTAAGAGCAGCAATGTGAGGTTGGGCTTGTGTACTAATGGTTTTCAACCATTTGGTTAGTCTGGACAATAATATTCTTCATTGCTAGTTATAGTTACCACATACAATTTGCCCTATGGATGTGTATGAAAGAGACTTACATGTTCTTCTCTATAATTATTCCTAGGCCTAACAACCTAAAAAACCACATAGATGTTTTCCTTCAATCATTGATTGAAGAGTTGAAACATCTTTGAGATGTAAGTGCACAAACATACGATGTGTCAAGGAAACAAAATTTCCAAATGAGAGCTGCTCTTATGTGGACTATTAGTGATTTTCCTGCCAATGCAATGCTTTCAAGTTAGAGCACAGCTGGGAAACTTGCTTGTCCTTATTATATGGAACATTCACAAGCATTTACATTAGACAATGGTCGAAAGATGACTTGGTTTGATAATCACAGTAAATTTCTTCTTGAAGACTATCCTTTCAGATGTCACAAAAATTGGTTCTTAAAAAATAGAATGGAGAATTCACAAGCATCACCCATTAAGAATGGTGATCAAATTTTGTAGGAATTAAATGAATTAGTATTGAGGAAAGTGATTGAACTCAATGCTGAAGAGATTAATGGTCCTATTTGTAAGAACTGTGGCTTAAAGAAAAGAAGTATATTATGGGATCTGCCATACTGGAGTTCAAATCTCATTAGACATAATCTAAATGTGATGCGTATTGAGAAGAATTTATTTGAAAATGTTTTTAATACTGTACTTAATATCGAGGGGAAAACTACAGATAATGAGAAGGCAAGGGAAGACATGAAGAAGTTGTGCTGAAGGCTTGAGTTTGAAAAAAATGAAGCTATAGGGAAATATCCGAAAGCATGCTACACATTTGATAAACCTAGTAAATAAGTTTTATTTGAATGGGTCAAAAATCTTAAATTTCCTAATGGTTATACTTCCAATATGGGGCGGTGTGCAGATATGAGAAAATTGAAGATGTTTGGGATGAAGAGCCATGACTGCCATGTGTTTATGTAGAGGTTAATTCCTATAGCATTTTATGAGCTCTTGCCTGCAAATGTGTGGTCATCTCTCACCGAGTTAAGCCTTTTTTTCAAAGACTTATCTTCAACTACAATTACAATGGGGGATATGGAGAGACTTGAAAGAGATATTCCAATTATTATTTGTAAATCGGAGCATATTTTTCCTCCTAGTTTTTTTGACTCTATAAAGCATCTTCCGGTACACTTGCCTTATAAGGCTAAAATTGCTAGTCTGGTTCAATATTGCTAGATGTATCCTTTTAAAAGGTAAAATAATTACACTTAAAATGAATATTTCTTTATTTTAAATCGATTACTTATATAAGCTTATTCATGCATCTTCATATAGATTTCTTCATCGCTTGAAAAAGAATGTAACTAATAAAGCAAAGGTGGAAGGTTCAATTTGTAATGCATATTTAGTGGAACAAGCATCAAATTTTTGTTCATATTATTTTGAGCCCTATGTTTACACAAGACTGTGTAAAGTGCCTCGAAATGATGATGGTGGGGATGTTGAAGAGATAGAAGGGAATCTTTCAATATTTAAACATCCTGGTCGAGCATATGGATAAAAAAAAAAAAAAAAGGAGATTGTCTAACACTAAATACAAAGCAGCACGTAATTATATTCCATTGAATTGTGAGGAGGTTGATCCGTATGTTGTGTAATTGTGTTGAAAAGTAAAACAATTTCAATTTTCCTTAAAAAATTTATCTAAAATATTTATTATCTTATTTTGAAATAGATTGTATGTTGATGAAGTGAAAAAATCATCACATTATGTCACTGATGCCGAGCTTGATCATATGCTTGATGACCATTTTGCCATCTGGTTTGAGAAATATGTAAGTAATAAAACATATTTACATACTAAACTTTTGTTTTCATAATAGGCATGTGATAACGTACTAAACTTTTGTTTTCATAATAGGCACATGATAACGTCATTGATAATGAGTTCATCAAAGATCTTGCAAAAGGCCTATTCCATACTGTGGAATAATTCCCTATGTATTTCATTAATGGTTTTAAATTTCATACGAAATCACATAGTTTGATTAGGTCCACTTCAAATAGTAGAGTTTGTATTAAGGGCACAAATTACAATGAGTCTGAGAGTGATTACTACAGACGCTTAATAGAGATTCTATGGTTGGAATATCAAAGGGTCCTAATTAAGCGCACTGTTCTATTCAAATGTGACTATTTTGATCCTACTGATAATGTTGGGATCAAGGTTTATAAACAATACCCTTTAGTGGATGTCAATCACATACACAAACTAAACAAGTATGATCCGTTTATTCTCGCAATGTAAGCAGCACATGTATATTATGTTCCTTATCCTAGCTTGAGAAAAGACAAGTGTGACTAGTGGGCAGTTTGCAAAGTTAAAGCTAGGAATGTTATGGATGTTCCTATAACTGTTGAGAAAATAATAGATGCTATCACAACATTCAAATGAGCCCATTAGTTTGCAGCTTACTAAAACATCTATAAGCATCAATGAATCTAGTTCATTGCGTGATATAGATGGAGTACTTGTTGATTTAGGAGATGACGAAGCTGAGCATTTAGATGATCCTGTACTATAGATAGAATATGAAGTTTCAAATGAATTTGAAAGTGAAGATGAATTTAAGGAAGATAGTGATAGTGATTAGTTTGGACAATATTTAATTTGTATTTAATTTATTGCATTTGATGGATTATTTAGATTTTAATAGTGATGAATGAATGTTTGGTTATTATTTATTTTAATAATTTTATTCATTATTATATGCTTTTATTTAATAAATAGTATTATTTTATTATTTGCTTTTATAATAATGATCTAACTATTTATGATTGCATTTCTTGTAGGTTGACTGTTGAGATGGGTATAAAATGGGACCCTAATAAGAGACAATTGGTTTGGAATAATTCAGTTGACTCCTGACCTTCTGGTGGGTCTACACATTCAGATTCACATACACATCCTTCATAGTCGATGCCACCTCAACCTGCTACTGCCATGACCCTATCACCTGTACCACCTCTACCTCAACCTGGTACTACCATGACAATATCACCAGTACCACCTCCACCTCAACCATCACCTTAACCTGTTACTGCTATGACCCTATCACTGGTGCCTCGTCTACCACAACCATCACCTCAACCTGCTACTGCCATGACCTCATCACTGGTACCACCTCCATCTCAACAACCACCTCAACTTGCTACTACTATGACATAATTATCGGTACCACCACCTCAACAAGCATCTCAACCTACTACTATAATAACATAGTCCTCACCATTATCACCATTGACATCGCCATCTCCATCTATTACACATACAGCTCCTCAATCACAATCTCAACTTTCATAGATAGATGGACAGTCGGTAGGACCAATAGCAGGTGCTTCTGCTGCTCATTCTAGCTCTACTTGTACATAAGGCCGATTACATGTCACTATACATGGTGAAAAGTAAGTAATATACATTAATTTTGACACGTAATTGTTAATTGCTATTGGTTTATATTAGATATTAAATAAAATACTTCACTTTATTAGGCTTCACGATTACTTTATGTGATGTGATGATGTGGGATTGTGGTGATGTGTGGTTGTGGTGTTGTGTGATTATAGTGATATGTGATTGAGTTGATGTAATAATTAAAGTGTTTAACATGAAATTGAACCATTTTATGGGGGGAATATGTTGATTTTACTAGGGTGACTCTGCCGAATTTTCAGTAAAATGCTTGGTTTGATTTACAAATGTATTTAATTACTAATTTGTAACAGTTTTTTCATTACTTGCTAATGTATACAACTTTATTTACATAAAAATTACATGTTAGTATGTTCTTATAAGTAATTTAATGGGTTTTAAGTTTGGAGCCTTTTGGGACGTGCTCATAAAAAAATTAGAAAGATTTTTTAGGAGGGTGTCGATGAAGGGGGGGTGAAAGCTGTCCAATGGAAAACTGTTAATGAGTTAAAGAAGAAATTTTATTAGGAGGAATTTCAGGCATTTAATTCTTTTTTTTTTATTTCATACAAGTTTTTTATGTTAGATTGGATAATTTAACAAATTCCATTATTCATATATTTTTTGCAAAAAACATGCACATAGGATGAAGCACTTGATGCACTAATCCATGTAGATGGAAGGTGAAAGCTGCAGTTCGGTATAAGGACATGATGTGTGAGATCAAAAAAGTTGGTAAGAAGCTAAAATTTATGAATGAAGAAGTGTGTGATAGATGGCAGGGCCATTGGCATAAGCCATAAGTGAAAGAACATTCTGAGCAATATTCAAAAAATAGAATGTCACAATCTAGTGATGGATTCGAACCATAAACTCACACCTGAGGCACTGCTACCCATTATAAGCATGGGAAATGACTTATAATTGTTTATTGAATTTTATTTTAGTAATATATATATATATATATATATATATATATATATATATTCATATATGGTAATATGCAACTTTAGTTTGTCATTTTTTTATATTTAATATTATTTTTTTATGATTTGATTTGTCTTTAATTTTTTAGGCTGAAAAACTAGGTCGACAACCTACTACTGCAGAGTTATTTGTTGCACATATACAAAGAAAGGGGATAGTCAGACTTTTATCAACCAGAGATCAAAAGCTGTTCATGTATGTTAATTTAATTACTTTAAATAATATATATATTACACTTTTTTTTATCTATTTGTATTGATATTGTTATCCTTTTTATATTTTTTTCAAGGATGATGAGGCTAGATGAGAATAAATGACCCAGTCAAATGAGACCATAGATGAAAATAGGTTGTATTTCAATGTAGTTGATGGACGAAAAAGAAATCGAATTTATGATCTTGGATCTCAAGGGCCAGAATATTACCCATCATCTAGTGCCTCTACTTCAGGGACAAGCCATGCTTATGAACAACACACTGTTGAAATTCAGCAACTATAGGAGCAACTTTCACAGCAGGTTCAGAGGGTTACTGAGCAAGCTCAAAGGATGACAAAGCAGGATAGGGTGATTCAAAAGTTACGGGACATTACATGAGAATTGGCGACTCAAATGAGTACCATGATTGCTTCTCAGAGTCCTCCAGCTCGTCCTAATTCTCAGCTTCCTCTAGATTCACATAATTCTCAGCATGATGATGATAGAGATGATGATCACTTATCTACATAGTAGTATATTTATTTTGGACATTTTATTTTTTGTTGGATTTTAATTACTATACAATTATTACTTTATTTTTATTATCTATATGGAATATATATATATATATATATATATATATATATATATATATATATATATGAATTAGAATGTTGACTTTCATCTTTATAAATTGGATTAAATAATAGCTAAAAAGAATAATAATATTTATCGACAAATTACTGACTATGTGTGAATAAAATTACCGACTAAGCAGTTTTGTTAGATAATTTACCAACTAATTTATTGACAATCTATTCTGACAAATATAGTTGTTGGTAAATTTACCTACTGTTTACCAAAAAAAATATTTAGACAGTAAAATTTTTTCCCTCCAAAAAATTATCAATTTACTGACAGAATATCAGTTGGTAAAAGTGTTTCCCTACAAATATTTTATATATTTACCAATCCAATTTCCAAGTTTACCCTTAATAAGCTAGGTGAGGAGTGTTTTAGTGTAGTGAGCTTTTGGGAATTTGGGATTTTTATTAAATTTATGAGTTGATTATAGGTAATTAAAAATAAAATATTTTTATTATTATTTTCATTAAAATTTTTCCCAAAATATTTATTTAAAAATATTTTAAAAATGCTTATAAAAATTATTTTATGCTTAAAATTGCTTTGTGCATGAAAATTCAATTTATGTGAAATAAATTTTTTTTTATGCTTATGAATTTCATATAAATCACTTAACCATAATAATTCATATTATACATATTAGAGCTAATCTAACATGTCATATACTCATCGATCATATAACTCATAAATTTCTTAAAAGCATTCACTTAGACATAATAGTTATAAATTGAATAAATTAGATCACGAAACTCCAAGAGTAGGTATGGGTTATTACAAAATCATATTTGTGTTTATTACTGTAATGATCAGAAAGTATGGAAAGCAAGGGAATTCATGATTTTCACCCTAGAACCTAAAATTGGGATTTTCATATCTATACTCAATGAGGGGTTATCGATTCATATATATTAGTGCTCTAAAATGATTTTTGTTAAGATTACATGAAAAATATTGGTTTAAACCATGTTCTTGCATATTATTGTAATGAACAGAAAGTGCAAAAAGTAGGAAAAATTCATGTTTTTCCTTGATGGGTGCATTCAACCTACATTGGGAATTTAATCCTAATGTCTATAATTTTTGTATAACACATTTTAATGATCATTGACATGTACACATGAATGATAAATGATTTAATTGCATGTTGGTTAAAGGGATAACTCTAGACAATGTCTATAGAGGTTCGGCCTACCTAGGGTTTACTAACCCTATTACTATGTTATGATTAATATGTGTATATGATTAAGTGATAGGGAAATAGGTCTTATGATGTATTTATAGTGAATTAATGATATTAAATTGACTATGAGATGGATGGTATGATTTGGTCAAAAGAGATAAGCATCACTCTTTAAGGTTACTTGTTAAGTTCATATATATGGAAAGTGTTAAGTGTACTAAGTTAAATATTAAATTGAATTAATATTAAGATCATTGTATAGTGTGTTTAACTTTAGAAAGGTTATAGTATAAGTTCTAATGTGATTTCATGTGAGCCTATAAAGGCTAAGTGTGCAAGACTTTAAAAGTTAACATGTTATGTGCAAGTGTTGAGTGCACTTCTAAGTGCAAATCCAAGTATATATGAATGATATATGTGCATAGGGTAGTTATAGGATTGGATAGCATGATGATTAAACTTAACATGATGATTAAACAATTGCTAAGTATTGAATTATAATGTTATGTTAGAGCTTAAGGAGTATTAGAAGTTCAAAGGGCTATAAGTACTAGGAGTAAAGGAGCCACAAGGTGAGTAAACATTATATTCATGTTACAAGTACAAGTGATTATGTTATGTGACCCTTAGAATTTGATTTAGTCAACTAGTTAAATGATTTGAATTGTTGCATCGACTTGTTAATTAAAACCTGACCTAATTAACAACGTGGTAATTAATCAATCTGATTTAATCAATCAATCCACCTTTCAATAAATGAACTGAAACATGATAAAATGGCTAGGCTAAACTAACCCCTCCGCAAGAAGGGTGAACTACATGCATTTTGATTCCCATTCAAAAGGATACATAGGGTTGCTTGTTTAAAGCATCAAATTTAATTTAAATAAAATGTAATCATTCTCTTGTATGCCACTTTATAAATTAGTTATTTTCTTTGTGATATTTGCTTTTAATTTGTCTCCTTTATTATAATATTGATGTTGTCTTTCTTTTGTAGTATTTTTCTTTATTTATTGCTTTGGAATTATTTTAGAGAATGTGTGACTTCCTTGGAACCTACAAGGGCTAGAGGAAGTATCCCCTATTTTGGTTTTGAATTGTAAAGTTAATTCCTTTACTTTATTTACTTTATTGCTTTATCATTTTGGATGAATATTTATTTATTTGTTTATTCATGCATTATATAATTATTCATGCATTTTGTATATTATTCATGAAATTTATTTTAAGTCATCTTGTATTAAATTTGCTAAACTAATCATTTTTCTAAATAAACCAAAAACCTAGTCCCCGAATCCTCTTTGGTTTCGAGGTTAGTGATCTTTTTTTCTTTTGCGATATTAATTAGAGTCAAATTGGATTTTTCCCTTAATCTTTTTCCAAATAAAATAAAATAAAAGTGGCGGCTCTTTTCAAGAATCAACAAATCAGAACCCAAGGGTTCCATCGTGAGTTCAAACCCAAATAAGCATTTTGATTCCCACTTAGGAAATTGGACCGGTGCTCGGGCAAGACCTCACAGTTATGGTTGTGCTTCAACATCTTATTGATTGTCATCTTTGGTTTCCTCCTCTCTTAAGTCATCAATACCAAGCTTCTCAAATTTACCTATAAGATTATAAACAAGGCTACTTTTCTAAAGATCAAACTTGCTAGGCTCATCAAATACAACATTCAATGATTCTTCAACATCTATAGACTTTTTATTAATGACCTTATAAGCTTTACTTGGGGTGGAATAACCTAGAAACATACCTTTATCCATTTTGGATGCAAATTTCCCAAGATAGTCCTTAGTGTTTAATATGTAGCACTTATAAGCAAATACTCTAAGATATAAGATCTTAGGCTTTCTTCCATTCCATAAATCATAAGAGGTTTTGCTCAAAATTGGTCTTTTAAAAACACAATTTGCAATGTAACGTGAAGTGTTGATGACTTCTGCCCAAAAGTATGCGGGAAGATCATACTCATTGAGCATAATTCTAGCCATCTCCAATAAAGTTTTAGCAAACTCTTCAAGATTTAGATAGGTTTAGAGTTAGCTAGACTCAATGATAAATCGAGTATCTAAGAGTTGAAAAAATATGTGAAATACCATATTCAAGGCTAAATTTTTCATTTTCAAATACCTTAATAACTTCTAATTTTTGAAATGAAATATCCTTTTTCATTTTGAACATGTTTTTGCAAAGCGTTTAAAGGCATCACTCTTATGAGTCAAGAAACTAACATAAGTAAATCTAGAGTAATCATCAACCAATATATATGCATAATACTTTCCATCTAAACTAGCAACTCTAATAGGTTCAAATAAATCCATATGCATAAGTTGAAGAGATTTAGAAGTACTTAAAACATTTTTGGATTTGAAGGATGACTTATGTTGCTTTCTCTTTTGCCAAGGTCTAGATATCTTGTCTTTAAAAACATGATCTTTGGTAAGTCATTTATAAGCTCATCTTTGCTTAGACTATGAAGGAACTCCATGCTTGTATGTCTAAGCCTTTGATGCCAAAGCTAAGACTCATTGCTAATAGACACAAGATACTTTATGTTTAATTAGAAAAATTAGTCAATTATGTAGGTATTACCTTCTTTTTCACCCTTAAACACAACTTTGTCATCAACCAAGTTATTGACAAAGCATGCTTTATAGTCAAAGGTAACTTTATTAACTTTGTTACATAATCAGTTTACACTCAACAAATTGTATTTTTTGCCATCAACTAAATGAACATTCTTAATTAGGGAATAACCATCCTTGCCAATAATACTAATGTCAATATCTTACCATTGGCATTGTTACCATATGTGATGTTTCCACCATGCTTTTGCTTCATATAAATGAAGAGGCAAGCAATTTTGGTTATCCATCTTGAACATTGACTATCCATATGCCATTTGTTCTTCTTTGTAGTGGATTTGAGACACACCTATAAGAAAATGAATCATCTTTGCTTAGGTACCCAAACATACTTAGGTTCTTAAAGGTTACTCATTAAAGGATCCTTAAACATCAATTGAGCCTTCCTTATGTAGCAAACACATTTATGTGCCTAAATTTCATGCAATAATGACATTGAAGCTTAGATATATAAGCCTTATTCTTCTTTGCCCTATTAGCATGCAATGAGTGCCTCTTTATAACATTATCATTGGAATGCATACAAGAAAAAATATGACGTTTTTATTGTGGGTGCTTTCAAGCATGCCTCTTATTATAAATGTATTCATGATTTGCTCATTGAGGCTTAAGTCTTAAGCCTTG
The DNA here is from genome assembly GCA_947687605.1 of Reutealis trisperma. Lineage (NCBI taxonomy): Eukaryota > Viridiplantae > Streptophyta > Magnoliopsida > Malpighiales > Euphorbiaceae > Reutealis > Reutealis trisperma. The sequence continues at coordinate 643,290 of CANTUT010000078.1, read as the reverse complement.
TGTACTTTTCTGTAACAATCCACATCTATCCTAGGAGTTTTAGTCACAAATTATTTGAATTTAGGGTTATTGTGACAAATTGTGTGACTATATGAAAATTCATGTGTCACGTAATTTATGAGTTTGGGGCATGTTAAATTAATTTTAATATGTCTAATATGAACTATTATTGTGAAATAAATGAGTTAGATAAAATGCATTATCATGAAATAATTTATTTTTTGTATAATGAATTTTCATGTAAAAAGGTGATTTTTAAGCATAAAATAAATTTATGAGTATTTTTAAATAAATGTTTTGGGGGAAATTTTAATAAAAATAATAAAAAAATATTTTATTTTTAATTACCTATAATTAGCCTTAAAATTTAATAAAAAGCCCAAATACCCAAAAGCCCACTACACCAAAACACTCATACTCTAGCTCATTAAGGGTAAACTTGGAAATTGGACCCTAAACCCTAATATATAATGAGAATTTCAGCTATCCCTAGATTTCCAGCAGTCACCATTTTGTTTTTCTATATTTTGACAGAAAAATTCTCTCAAAATATTTCTCTCTACCAAAATTATCAAAAACATTTTCAACTTTGTGATTTCGCAACTGTTTCATAAGTTTTTCTTTTCCTTTCAATTTGCTATTTGATTTTTATGAAAATAATCTTGGAAAAATTATTTTAAACTAAATATTTACTAATTTTTATTGATAAAATTTGGGCTAGGTGATTTCTTGAGAGAAAAATTAATTTTTCTACCAAAAGCAGCAACCTCTCTATGTGATTTCTTCAAAGGTGAATCTTGCAACTTAAAATTTAAACTTTTATGCATAGACCATACCAACGGGGGTGGATTTCTACATCATTGAATTCTAAACCAATTTTTGATGTGTTTAGATGAAAAATATTTAATTAAATCATATTTCTGCATACACCGAAAATTTTCAAAAAACAAAAGAATTCAAGGTTTTTATACTAGTACTTAGAAGTTTGAAAATTCTATGATTTCATATGCATATGGCTGCCGATTTATGTATGGAGGAATTCTAATATGATATTTTTTTTGTTTGGATGAAAAATAATTATTTAAATTGTATGTTTACATATCGCTGTAATGAACAGAAAGCGCGAAAAGCTTAAAAACTCATGATTTTCTTACTAAACCCTAAATTTAGAATTTTCATGTATCAAAAACATCCATGGTTGTTGATTTGTATCTATTGATATTCTAAACTGATATTTGTTGCGATTGAATGAAAATAATGGTTTAAACCACATGTTTATATATTGCTATAATGATTGAAAAGTACCGAAAACAAGAAAACTCATGGTTGTTCATCCTAAAATTTAAAGTTGGAAATTTTCATGCATATGAATGTATATATGAGCCAATTCCTATGTGTCTATATTCTAAAATGATGTTTGCTTTAATTATATGAAAAATCTTAGTTCAACATATTTTTACATATTACTGTAATAGACAGAAAGTGTGAAAAAATAAGAAAATTCATGTTCTCTTTGGAATGGAGCATTCGGCCTACATTGAGAGTTTTATCCTAATGTCTATAATTTTTATATGATGTATTTTAATAATTATTGAAATGTATATATGTATGATAAATGGTTAAACTGCATATTGGTTGAAGGAATGACTTTAGACTAGCCTAGAGGCACTTTGATATACTTAAGGTATACCTAAGGTATATTAATCTTATGTTGTGATTAGAATGTGAATGTGATTGGGAAATGTGGAAATAGATTTTATGATGATTTGATAATGAATTGAGGATCTTGAATCGATGAAGAGATTGATTGAATGAATGGGTCATAAGAGTTAAGCATGACATTTGAAAGGTCATTTGTAAGTTGACATGTATAGAAGTATTAAATGCACTAAGATGATTATTAAAGTGAATTGATATTAAGATGTTCATATTGTGTTGACCTTAGAAAGGCATGGACATGAATTATGATGTGTTTTCATATGAGCCTATGAAGGCCAAATGGGCAAGATTTTTAAAGTCAATATGCTATGTACAAGTGATGAGTGCACTTGTATGTGCAACTCTAAGTGTATATGAATGTTATGTGTGCATGGGGTAATTATAGGATAAGATAGCATGATGATTAAATAAATACTAAGTATGGAATTAAATATTATGTTAGAGCTTGAGGACTAATAGAAGTCAAGGGTTACAAGTATTAAGAGCAAAGGAACCACAAGCTAAGTAAACATAATATTCATGTCATAAGTACAAGTGATTTTGTAATGAGAATCTTTGAGACTCTTGAAACCCAAGTTTTTTTCTACTTTCAATAATAATTATGTGATTTCTTTGTTAACCTTGGGTTGCCAATGGATAATTGGTCCAAAGCCATTATTATTTGTTCAATAATATAAAAGATCCTTTGTAATTGCTGCCTTACCTTATTTTCTTTCTGGAATAACATATTATTTTATCCTTTGATCAATAAGTACAATTGCTATTGCTATCATGCTACATGTTATTGTTCTTAAGTGCTATTGTTATAAGTAATTACCATTAACTCTAGCTATGGTACCTTTAACCCATTATGCAGAAATGTCGATGTGAGTAATCATCGTAACTTGTGCATATAGTCTTAACCCGATGGATAGGGGTTGTGCATCCAACTCAACTAGAAGGGGTGGTTCTAGCCGTGGAGCCTAATCAGTTTCATGACTTTATAAGTATTGGGTTAGGAGTTGGAATTTAGAATGAGGCCACCTCTCCCTTAAGTGAATGAACTAGTATAGTCATTTACTCTTATTGGGTAATAAGTGTTATAAGTGTGGTTTATGCAAACTTGCTAAAGTGAAAATCTTACCAAATGGAAAACTGTGAGACCAACATTTGTAAATCATAAACTATGTGTTATATGTAATGGGCTTTCCTTAAAAATGGGATATATGATATTGTTTGTGCTATATTGTTTACTCATTGAGATCATCTATCTCACCCCATTTTTCTTGTGTGGTTCTAGGTGAGCAATAAGAGGAGGCAAGGTGATGGCTCAAGCATTCTACTTTGCTTGGGGATTCCTTGTCAAAGTCTTTAATAATATAATGTTATGAAGAGATATTCATAGACACTCTAGGAGTTTATTTTGGGATATTAATTATTAATAATTTGTCTTAAAACTTTAAATGTTATTTTTCTTATGAGATGTTTTCCAAGTGTTTTACTAAACTATTCTTCCATATATTAAGGTTTCTTATATTATTAGATATTTAAGTTAATGCATTAGGTTTAGTACGATCCTAGGTAATTTTTGCATATGTATGAGTGGGTTCTACGGGCGTGGGTGACCTTATGTTTCCCCATATTCTAAGACCGACATATCTCAGAAGTTAGGATGTGACATTTTCTCATTCTTTTTAAGATTAGAAGATGTTATGTGTGCTTTATATCACATCCCAACTTTAGAGGTATGATAATTGTCACATCCCAACCTTATGAGATATGACAGTCCTAGAACATGGGGAAACATAAGGTCACCCACGCCCATAGAACCCATTAACATATAACAATCATGCCTAGGATCTTACCGAACCTCTTTCATTAACTCATTTAAAACATTTAGATGAATACCATAAATTGTGGAAGACTTAAAATAAATCATTACATATAAAATCCATAAGGAAAATAATATAAATCTCGATAAGTATCAATCAACATTCCCGGAGCATCTAAAGACAAAACTTCATAAACATAGTACTATTGATAAACTCAGACAAGGAATTCCCCAAGCGAAGTAGAATGCTTGAGCCATCACCTTGCCTCCTCACATTTGCTCACCTGGAACCACACAAGGAAAAGGGGTGAGATAGATGATCTCAATGAGTAAACAAAAAGGCACATACATTATCACATATTCTTTTGAAAGGAAACACATAACTTATACATATAGTTCATGGTTTATAACTCATGAATCAGGTTGCAATTTAGTAAGGGTTCAATTGGCAAGTTTGTAGAAATCACACTTATAACACGTAAAGAGTGATATTGCTCATTCTCTTAAAACATATAGAGGAGAGGTGGCCTTATACCAATTTCCAACTCCCATCACATAGAAAGCGTGAAGCTGATCAAGCCCCATGGTTAGAACTACCACTTCTAGCTGAGGTGGATACACAACCCCTATCCATTGGGTTAAGATCGTGTGCATAGGTTTCGATGATTACTTGTATAGGCACGAGGATTCTGCATAAAGGGTAAAGGTACCATAGCTAGAGCTATTAGTAAACACAATTAACAATATCACATATGGCAACAATAACATGTATTTCAATAACAATAGTGGTTTAGCTTTCAAACAAGGATACAATGATAGTGTAGTTCTAGACAGAATACAAGTTAGGGTGTTAATCATAAGAAGTTCTCATTGGATAACAAAATAGTTTTGGACCAAATATCCCTTGGCAACCCAAGCTTGATAAAGAAATCATATAATAATATTTAAAATGAAAAGAACTTGGGTTTCAAAGATTACAAAGGCTCACATAACATGTCATCACATATTTGTAACATAACAAAATGTTACTTGCACTTGTAACATGAACATAGTGTTTACTCACTTTAGGGTTCCTTTGCTTCTAGTACATGTAGTCCCTTTTGCACTTCTAAAGCTCCTCAAACTCTAACATAATATTTGATTTAATACTTAGTATTTATTTACTCATGATGCTCCTATCCTATAACTACCCATGCATATATAGCATACACATACACTTAGAGTCCACATATAGGTGTACTCATCACTTGCACATAGCTCATTGACCTACTGGTCTTGCATACTTAGGCCTTATAGGCTCACATGAAAACACATTGCAATCATATCAATACCTTTTAAGGTCATCACAATATCATTACCTCAATATCAATTCACTTATCAATTATGTTAGTTCATTTTACACTTCCATACATGTCAACTTAACAATTAATCCTTCAAACATCATCCTTAACTCTTATGATCCCTTTCACTTTATTAACTCATAATCATATGTTCATCATCAATTCATCATAACATCTAGTTCCATATTTCCCAATCACATTTGCATTGTAATCACAATATAATGTTAAGGTACCTTAAGTATACCAAAACGCATTTAAGCTTATCTAGGATCATACCTTCAACTAACATGCAACTTTATCATTTATTGTACATACATACATGAAAACAATCATTAAAACACATCACATAAAATTTATAAACATTTGGACAAAATTGTTCATGTAGGCCGAATGCATCATTATGGTAAAACCAAATTCTTCTTCTTTTCGTGCTTTCCGTCTATTTCAGAAATATGTAAAAACATGGTTTGAACCAAGATTTTTCATGTAAACATAACAAAAATCATTTTAGAACCTAAATCCATAAGAATCAGCCCCTATTGGTGTTAGTAATAGAGAAAAATTCAATCTTTTGCATTATAGTGCACAAAACCATAGGTTTTCTTGTTTTTGGTATTTTTTGGTCATTTCAAAAATATGCAAACAGGTTGTTTAACCATTATTTTTCATTCAATCATTGAAAAATATCAGTTTAGAACACATTCCTTCATGAATTGGCAGCCATAGGTAGGGTTTGTACAATAAATTCCAAGTTCAAAGGCTTAGGTGAAAAATCATGAGTTTCCGCGCTTTCCACGCATTTCATTTATTTCAGCGATAAACAGACACATGATTCAAATCATTATTTTCCATCTAAACAAAACGAATATCATATTAGAACACCAATTCATACAAATTGGCAGCCATATTTTCATGAAAGAATAAAATTTTCTAATTTCCAAGTCCTAACACGAAAACCTTGAATTCCTTTGTTTTTCGAAACTTTTCGATCATCACAGAAATATGCAGAAGTATTATTTCATCCAATATTTTTCATCAAAACAAATCAAAGATCAGTTTAAAATACATCCATGCACAAATCCTCTCCCCCCTCCCTTATGATGTTTATGCAATAAAATTGTGATTTTAAGTTATAGAATTAACCTTTGGGGAAATCTTGTGGAAAGAATAATGTTTTCGGTAGAAAATAAATTTTCTCTCCCAAAAATTTACTCAAATAGAATTGAATCTATAGAAATCAGTAATCACACAGTTCAAAATAATTTTCCCATAATTTATTTCATAGAAATTAGTTTAGAAATCGAAAGAGAATAAAAACTTATGATTACGATCACGAAATCGTAAAACGGAAAGGTGTTTTCAATATTTCAGTAGAGAGAATTATTTTGAGAGGTTTTCCTGCCAAAATATAGAAAGAATAAGGGAATGGCTACTGGAAACCCTTGTTTGGCTGAAAATTAGAATATATATTAGGGTTGGAGTGTAATTTCCACTATTACCCTTAATGAAATAGGTTAGGAGAACTTTTGTGTAGTGGGCTTTTGGGTATTTGGGCTTTTCCTTTAAAAATTTTGGCTAATTAAAATAGAAATAATATTTTTCTTATTAATTATGGAACATTTTTCTCAAAATTATTTATTTAAAAATATTTTAAAAATACCCATAAAATTATTTTATGCTTAAAAATTGTCTTATGCATGAAAATTCATTTTATTTAAAATAAATTCTTTTATGCAAATGTACTTCATGTAAATCATTTATTTCACAATGGCGATACATATTATGCATATTAAAATTAATTTAATATGCCACATACTTATCAATCACTTAGATCATAAATTTTCACCCAAGCATACATTTAACCTTATAGGTTCTAAATCAAGCAATTTGTCACGAAAATTCCTAGGGTGGGTGTGGGTTGTTACATTCTCCCCCCTTAAAAAAATTCATCCTCGAATTTAAACCCTTACCTAGTTACTATTGAAAAGCTGAGGATGCTTCTATTGCATTTCCTCCTCCACTTCCCAAGTGCACTCATCTATCCCATGATTCCATGACTAAACCTTAATCATGGGTATCTCCTTATTTCTTAACTTCTTTACTTGTCGATCCACTATAGCTATTAGTGACTCCTCATAGGATTGTTGCTCATCTAATGTAATGTCTAGAGGTAAAAGAACGTGTGATGGATCTGACACATATTTCGTGCACATGCGCCAAAGTTGGAGGTATGGCAAGTCTATAAGACACTTCTCCAGCCTTATCTAAGATTTCAAAAGGACCAATGAAATGTGGTGATAGTTGCCCTTTCTTGCCATATCTCATAACTCCTTTCATTGGTGAGACCTTTAAGAACATGTGATCTCCCACGGTGAATTGGACTTCCTTTCGCTTAGGGTCCGCATAACTCTTTTATCGACTGAATGCTGTCTTCAGTCGATCTTGAATTATTGGTACTTTCTCGGTGGTCTCCTTAAGCAATTCAGGCATTTCTATATGCTTGTCTTTAGGTTTAATCCAACAAATCAGAGAATGACACCTTCTTCCATACAACGCTTCGTATGACGCCATGCCAATAAATGAATGGATCTCACTTCCAAAAGGAGGTTGCTCATCTATTAAAGAAGGAGAAAATTCAACACCACAAGTCTTCTTCGTACAAACCTCAAACAAATGGCACAGTTGAAGCCACAAACAAGACTCTTAAGAATATGCTACAAAAGATGGCTGACAACCATAAGGATTGGCACCTACATTTGCCATATGCCTTATGGGGATACAAAAGAATAGTATGTACTCCAACCAATGCTACACCTTACTCTTTAGTGTACGGGATGGAAGTCGTCCTATAAATCGAGGTGGAAGTCAAGTCAACTCGCATTCTAAGGGAGACTCAGTTGGATGAAGTGGAATGGGCGAAAGGCTACCACAATCAACTTCTGGCCAGCGATGAAAAGAGAATGGATGCTTTATATCATATCCAAGGTTATCAACAGAAATTAGCTAGGCACTTCAATAAGAGAGTCAGGGATAGAGGATTACAATAGGGTCACCTTGTCTTGAAAGAAATAAGGGTACCTATTCATGATCTAAGGGAAAAATTCAGACCTAAGTAGAGTGGTCTATTTATGATCAAGAGGATCTTGTCTGGTGGAGTAGTAATCTTGACAGACTTGGATGGCATAGAATTTTCTAGCCCATGTAATCTGGATCAACTCAAGAGATACTTTGCATAAGCATCCTTGTAATTCATGCATAGCATTTGCAATCATTGTGAAATCATGCTCAACATTCACATTTTTCCTCAAAGTCAGAACTATGTGGACCTGATTCTCTATAAAGAGAAAAATAATAAAAATCATGAATCATTATAAGGAGATACATAGGCAGCCCTTATGGGTTCGATCCAATTCATTAATAAAATTTTCATTTCACATTTCACTTAGCTCTTAAATGTGTCACAAAAATACAAAAAAAAAAAAAGAAAACAAGCTCGCTAAGTTGAAAACCCGAAAGGGCGGCTTAGGCAAAAGTTAAAGCAACAACAGAGATATCAAAAAAATGAATGATGTCTTATTTGTCTTATTTAATTTTTGGAACATCAAAAGAAAATAAAGGCATAATCAAAATTTGTCCTAAGCTAAAGCAGCAATCATGATTCTTGCTCTATCTCTTTAAGTATAGCAGCCCTTTTAGCCTTCTTTGATTTCCATGAGTTGGCTATCCACTAGTCAATATACCATATGGATTTACTGCCTTGGTCAGCAGCGCAAAAGGCATGAAAACCCCTTACCCATCCACTTTTAACAGCTTAAGCAACGGTGTCAGTAATTAGGACAGATTCAAATAGAGCACCATTTGGGGGCATACCCTGACTATGTCCCATTTGGCGTATAACCCTAGTAGCTTGGTAAAATGTCACCATTCTCAACCCCAGTAGGTAGACCATCTTGTAGCCAAAGCTCATCGTCATGAAACTTTTGATCTTGTACCATTCATAGCTCCATAGTAGGACATCAGAATCCAGCTCCATCAACCATTTTGTCCATTCTTTCTCTGAACTCTATTTAATCACAATGGTTCGAGTCCTATACTAGGAAGCAGAATAATCCACTTTGGTGGGAGGTCCTACTATCCAAAAATGGTCTCTTAGCTAAATCTGAAAAATGCAGAAAAGATAAGCATAAGAAAACACAGAAAGCAGTTGAAAGGAAATTTAGAAGCCAGAATTCAACCTGAAGAATAATAGGGCTAATTGACCATGGCCCATCAGAAGTGGAAGACCTGTCCAAACTCATGATGGTCTCAGCTAGCACTATAGTCGCGATGGATCTCCCCCCCAACTAGTAGGGCTCACAAAAATATATCCGGCAGTCAGACAGAAGGATAAAGCCCGCATTCTCAAATGAAACCACCCATCATCCTCAAAATCCTTAGGGTCATGGAATTTTGCTATCACAGCAGTCAGATCTACCCAATCATCCACAGCCATGGGACAAGCAGCCTTTGTACTCAAGTCAAAAAGTCCCTTGAAAGAGTTGAAATATCCTACTTTCTCAATAGGAGTAGCTAGCATAGCTTATAGATCATATTCGAGCAGCACAGAAAACTCATCGAATATAGGACACATCTCCTCCATAGATGCTCCAAATCTGAAGACATAGGCAGTCGGATCCCAAAAGCGCATGCATGCTCACAGAAATTCCCAATTAATTTTTATGCTTCTTAAGGTGGGCATAACGCTTACCCCATACTTTTCCAGGTTAATTCTCTCCACTTTGGTAAGGTTCTTGCACCATAAGAACATTGCATAGCTGAAATAGGGCTTCATTGTGGGGAATAAAAGTAATAAAATTGATGGAAAGCAAAGATATGATCAAAAATGACTTTTGGAGGCTCAAAAATCAATGGTATGGATTGGAAAACAGACAAAATTTACTTAAATAGGTGAAATTCTGCCTGCCAGATCCGCTGCTAGCGTGCCACTCAGTACGGCGGCATGCCAATCGTGCCGCTTTTGTGCCGCCCGAGGTGGCGACATGAAAATCGTGCTGTCCATACCGGTGGCATGCCAGTCATTGGAGACTTGGTAACACTACCTTTGGCCTAAGGAGTTTGTAATTCACACCAACCATCAATCCTTGAAATTCCTAAAGGGGCAAGGTAAGTTGAACAAGAGGCATGCCAAATGGGTTGAGTTCATTGAGACCATTCCTTATGAGATCAAATACAAGCAAGGTAAGGAGAACATTGTGGTTGATGCACTGTCAAAAAGGTATGCCTTACTTAATGCTTTGGATGCAAGGATGCTTAGGTTTGAAAATATTAAATCTCTGTATGTTAATGATTCTAATTTTTCTAGCATTTTCAAAGCAACTGAGAAAGTTGCATTTGGCAAAATTCTATAGAATGGATGGGTTTTTGTTTAAAGAAAATAGACTTTGCATACCTATTTGTTCTATGAGAGAACTGCTTGTTACGGAGGCACATAGGGGAGGATTAATGGGACATTTTGGCATCACTAAAACTTTAGATACTTTACATGAACACTTCTATTGGACTAAAATGAAAAGGGATGTATATAGAATTTGTGATAGATGTGTTATGTGCAAGTAAGCTAAATCTAAAGTTTTGAATCAAGGTTTGTATACTCCTTTACCTGTTTTTAGTAACCCTTGGACTGATATTTCCATAGATTTTATTTTAGGGTTGCCTATATTAAAAAAAGGGAAAGATTCTATCTTTATGGTGATTGATAGGCTTTCCAAAATGTCACATTTCATTCCTTGTAATAAAACTGATGATGCCACCAACATTGCTAATTTATTCTTTAGGGAAGTGGTACGTTTGTATGGCATTCCTAAAACTATTGTTAGTGATAGGGATGTTAAGTTTCTAAGTCATTTTTGGAAAGTTTTGTGGAGTAAAATTGGAACCAAATTGTTGTTTTCTACTACTTGTCATCCATAAACTGATGGTCAAATTGAAGTTATTAATAGGACTTTAGGAACTTTGTTGCGTGCTATTGTCCAAAAGAACTTAAAGAATTAGGAAGAATGCATTCCATTTGTTGAGTTTGCTTATAATAGAGTTGTGCATTCTACTACTGGTTTCTCAACTTTTAAAATTGTTTATGGTTTTAATCCTCTAACCCCTTTGGATTTAATGCCTTTACCTTGTAATGAAAGGAGTAGTTTGGATGGGAAGAGAAAGGTAGATTTGGTGAAGAAACTACATGAGGAGGTGCGCAAGAATATTGAGAAGAAAAATTAACAAATAGCAAGCTAAGTGAATAATGGAAGGAGGCGTGTTGTATTTTAATTAGGTGATTGGGTTTGGGTGCATATGAGAAAAGAAAGATATCAAACTCAAAGGAAGACAAAGATTCATCCAAGGGGAGATGGACCTTTTCAAGTAGTTGAAAAGATTAATGACAATGCATACAAGCTGGACCTACCTAGTGAGTATAATGTGAGTGCTACCTTTAATGTTAGTGATCTTTCTCCTTTTGATGTAGGTGTTGGAGATTCGTGGATGAATCATTTTGAGGAGGGAGGGAATGATGCAAACAACAGAGTATACAAAGGCAGAGATCCAATTCAACTTCCCAATGGTCTCGTTATAAGAGCAAGAATGAAGAAATTCAAGGAAACAATAAATGAGATGATTCAAGGCTTATGGCATGATCTTGCCACAATTCAAGAATGCAAGAATGAATCATTCAACAAAATGGGGATTCAAGACTCAAATCAAAGTTTGGTGACAATGATTCAAGTGGATGAAGGCCAAAACATGGGCATGTACCTAGGCCTTTAGTTTGTTTTTGATGTTTTTAGGCCCCTATCAATATGATATAAGCCCAAGTTCAAATAAATTAAGTGTGCTTATGTAATTAGTGAGTTTTGAGCCTATTTATGTTAGGTATAATGCCCAAAAATAGTTTAAATTTATTTCTTATTTAGGAATCAATTTCTAACCAGGAAACTTCAATCCTTGTTTAGGAAGATTCCCTAGTCTATGTTTTATTCCAATTTAGGATGAACTTATAATTATTAGTTGTCTAGGAATCAATTTCTAACTAGGAAACTTTAATTCTTATTTAAGAAAGATTCCCTAGTCTATGTTTTATTCCAATTTAGGGTTGAACCTATAATTATTAGTTGTCTAGGAATCAATTTCTAACTAGAAAATTTTAATTCTTATTTAGGAAAGATTCCTTAGTCTATGTTTTATTCCCATTTAGGGTTGAGCCTCTATATAAACTCAACCAGTCATGTATAATGGGGTTAGATTTTGATAAATAAAAAATTCAGTTTTTCTTAAGAGTGTTATCTCTTATTTTTTATTCTTGCTTGAATCAAGTTCATACAATCAAAGCTAATTAGTTTGTGTATTTATTCCAAGGTTCTGTTTCACAAGTTGGTATTGTGTTGTAGAGATCATCATCCAAAGGTGATCATATTCCAAGGTGCTCTATCATGGGTTGGAATTGGGTCATGGACTTAGGGAAAATCTGATTTAGCTTTCCAAGGAGTTGCTTCCAAGCGTAAAGATATTGGGTCTCAATTTTAATATACTTGGGGTTCATATCACAAAGGTACCTTCTCAGTAGTCTCCTTAAGCAATTCTTTCATCTCCACATATTTGTCTCTATGCTTAACCCAACAAATTGGAGAATGACATTTACTCCCATACAATGCTTTGTATGGTGCTATGCCGATAGAGGAATGGCAGCTATTGTTGTAGGCAAACTCAATCAAAGGTTGGTACTTATCCCAGCTACCACCAAAATCCAACACATACATCCTTAGCATGTCCTTAAGTATTTGAATTGTCCTTTCAGACTGTCCATCCATTTAAGGGTGAAACATGGTACTGAAGTCCAATTACATTCCCAACACTTCTTGCAACTTTTGCTAGAATATTGAGGTGAACTGAGTGCCTCGATCGGAGATGATAAAATCAGTACTTTGTGCAATTTCATGATCTCATCAATGTATAATTGTGCATATTGAGCTACAGAGTACATGGTTTTAACTTTTAGAAAGTGAGTACACTTGTCAATCGATCCACTATGACCCATACAGAGTCATAACCCATAGAGTTTATAGGTAACCTAACTATAAAGTCCATCGTAATGTTCTCCTACTTCCACTCAGATAACTTAATCTCTTATAGTAGTCTAGAGGGTCATTGATGCTCATACTTGACTTGTTGGCAAGTTAAGCTTGATGCCATAAACTTAGCCACATCCTTCTTTAGTCTAGGCCATCATTAGTAAGCTCTCACATCATGATACATCTTAGTAGTTATAGGATGAGCAAAGTAAGGTGTTTGATGTGCCTCTTTTAATATCCTTTCCCTTAGTCCGTCCATGTCAAGCACGCATACTTTTTTTCCTCACTTTAGAATCCCATCGACTACTTTGAATTCAAGGTTCTCTCATTTCTCTATTTCATCCTTTAACTTAACCAAGTGTGGATCCTTGTCTTGTGAAGCCTTAATCTATTCCACTAACTTTGACTTCATAAGAAAATGAGCCCCTAAAGCTCTTAATTCTCTAATCTCTAGTGTTAAGCCCTCAATAAATAATCCTTTTAACTCCTTCACAATTGGCCTCTTCCATACGGTTATATGGGCTAGACTTCCCATTGATTTTTGACTTAAGGCATTTGCCACGATGTTCGCTTATCTGGGATGGTAAAGAATTTGGCAATAATAGTCCTTCAATAGTTTGACCCATCTCCTTTGTCTTAGGTTGAGGTCTCTTTGGCTTAGGATGTACTAAAGACTCTTATGATTCGTATAGATCTCACACTTTGTCCCATACATATAATGTCTCCAAATCTTAAGAAAGAACACTGTCATGGCCATTTCCAAGTCATAAGTAGGGTAGTTTACCTTATGCTTCTTAAGATGTCATGATGCATAGGTGATGAATTTACCATTTTTCATTAGGACACATCTAAGTCCTACTCTCAAGGCATCATAATAGACTGTGAATCCTTCTTCACCTTTAGGTAAAACTAAAACCAAAGTTGATATCAAGCGCTTCTTAAGATTTTGGAAGCTCTTTTCACAGGACTCCTCATAATTAAACTTGTTTTCTTGTCAACTTGGTCAATGGTGGTGCTATCTTAGAGAAGTCCTAAACAAATCTATGATAATAGCCAGCCATACCCAATAAATTCCAAACTTTAGAAACTATTGTGGGTCATGGCCAATTGGCTACTACTTCAACTTTCTTAGGGTCAACTTGGATTCCTTTTTTACTTATTACATGCTTAAGAAAATTGATAGACTCAATCCAAAATTCACACTTACACAACTTTACATATAGCTGGTGATCACGTAGCGTTTGCAATATGATCCCAATGCACTAATCAGCACCCATATGTGTATATATGCATGAAAATTTTATGACTTTAGGTTTTAGGGTGAAAACCATTAATTTTATTGCTTTCCAGACTTTCCAATCATTGTAGTAATATGTAAAAACATGATTTAAACAATTATTTTTCATCCAAACATAACAAAAATTAGTTTAGAACATAATAACACATTAATCAGCACCCCTTTAGGGTTTATACACTTGAAAACTCTAACTTTTAAGTTTTAGGATGAAAACCATGAATTTCCTTATTTTATGTATTTTTTGATCATTATAGTAATATGTAGAAATATGATTTAAATCAATATTTTTCATTTAAACACAACAAAAATCAATTTGGGGTTCACCTTTGGAGGATTCGCATAAAGAGGTTTGTGTTTTTGGTGGAAAAATCAATTTCTCTTGCAAAAATTCACCTAGGCATAATTTAATTAATAGAAAATCAGTAAATACATCATGCAAAGTAGTTTCTCTCATAATTAGTTTCATAAAAATAAAATAGTAAATTGAAAGAAGAGAAAAACTTATGAAAACTATCGCAAAATCACAAGGTTTGGAAACTCCCTGTGAATTTTGGTTGAGAGAATTTTTTTGAGAGAATTTTTTTATCAAAATTATGAAGAATAATAGAATGGTGGTTGTTTCCCTTAGGGTAGCTGAATTTTAGCTTAAATATTTAGGGATTTCATAAATTTCTAAGTTTACCATTAATGTGCTAGATCATGAGTGTTTTGATGTAGTGAGCTCTTGGGAAATTAGACTTTTTATTTAATTTATGGATTGATTATAAGTAATTAAAAATAAAATATTTTTCTTATTATTTTCATTAAAATTCTCCCCAAAATATTTATTTAAAAATATTTTAAAAATGCTCATCAAAATTATTTTATGCTTAAAAATCGCTTTGTGCATGAAAATTCAATTTATGTGCAATAAATTATTTTATGCCTATGTAATTCATATAAATCACTTATTTCACTATACTAATTCATATTATGCATATTAGAGCTAATCTAACATGCCACATACTAATCAAGCACATAATATATGAATTTTTATAAAAGCACACACTTAGTCCTAATAGTTATAATTTCAAATAAATTGTCACAAAACTCCTTAGGTGGGTGTGGGTTATTACAATATGCCTGAAGAAGAGGACCCTAAGGAGTATTTAGATTATGACTGTGTTAGGAGAAATAAATTTTCTTTCTGATACGTTAAATGCGAAAGTGATAAATAAAGCGAATAAGAAGACACAATATTTTCATGGTTCACCAAATTTTGGCTACATACATGGAATTACTGCAAAACTTTTGCTATAGTGAGAAATTTATACAATGTTTGCAAACACTTACAACTCACAATTCTGACCCCAATTATACTTAAGAGTTTTTTTATCACAAAATTCTCTTAAAAAAAAAAACTTTTCTTTCTTTAAGCTTTTAACTAAGATTTCCTTTCTTAGTTTTGATTTTTATTTTTTGTTCTTTTTGGGATGATTTTAGAGAGAATACAATACCTTAATTTATAGGTTTCTCCAAACTATATCAACCACAAAATAATTAGCCATCCTATAATTATTAATGAATACAAATCATTCTTTAATTTAGTGAAATTAAATTAAGAATTCTCTAAATATAGAAAACTAGAATTTATTGGTGTTCATTTACTTAATAGACTGGATTTATGGTAAGATTCAAAAAATGGAGAGTGATTTCTCAAATTTGATGGAAGAAAATCAATGTCTTAGGTCCTTGGTTCATGCCTCGAGGGAGGACATAGGGCAGCTTAAAACCAGAGGTGTTGAGCAAACGGATGACAATGCATCTGGAGTTTTTGTCACTTGTCATCCAGGACTTTGTCCTCAGCATGTCATATGCTAAATAAAGATTTACTTTACTATAAATGTCATGGCTTTGGTCATATTTCTACCAATTGCCTTCTTATCGATTATATGCTTGAGTAACCTTAGAAGCTACCTGACATTCGCCTTGATGAGGGACACAATTGAAATTTGCACAAGTAGTTGATAACTATTGGCCTGGTTGTATAGGATTTATACGATGTAAATAATATTATTTGATTGCCTAATGACTTAGTATGGATTGATTTCTTTTATTGCCTATGAGATGATTGACTTTTATATGATAGGAGAATTCTTCATGCTATAAGATATATGTTACATGATTATGATATATGCTAGGATATGCGATATGTGATAAGTGACATATGCCTTATGATATGATATGATGAGTACGTATGTTAAATGCATGGTAAATATGATAGTTGATAGTGGGGTTAAGTGGATTAGAAGGAGAAGTTGACTAAATTTTGATCCAACTAAGAGTAATGAATAATATGTATGATGTTATGCTGTATGAGATGCTTATAAGTGATAATGGTTTGATGTGTGAATTATATGGAACTATTAAAGGATAATTGTGATTGAGGCCATAAGAAGAGAAATTATGTTTAGTAATGATCAATATAGGAATAAAATAAATCAGTTACATTATATATACATAAGTATATAATATGAATTAAGTGAATTATATTAAAAGATTATTATATAGATGCTACCCTATAGACTAGAACAACTAGAAAGGTAGGGACTTCTCTGTCACTTATGTAAATGTCTAGTATAGTTTAAGAAAGAATATTAATCTAGTGTGATTTAAAAGAAGAAGGTATCATTCCTATCCAAAATATTAGTGCAAGATGCTTGATTTATTATGATGCTATGCATTCTTTTGTATCAACATGCCTTGCTAAGAGTCTTAATAGAAATAAGGAATTAATGATCGAACCCTTAGTAGTGTCAACTCCTTTGGGAGAAGTGATGGAAGTGAAATATGTGTTTAAGGGTTGTGAGGTAGCCATTGATGGATAAAAACTTCCTATAGAATTGTTAGAACTTGATGTGCTAGGATTTAATGTAATCTTAGGAATGGACTAGCTATATTAGCATGGGGCTCGAATTGACTTTAGAGAAAAGTTGGTGGAGTTTCAAACTAAGGATGAGGAGGAGTTTATGTATCAAGGAGTTAGGAATAAGAACCCTTCTAACTTGATATCAGCTTTAGGAGTAAGAAGGATGTTAAGGAAAGGGTGCCAAGCATACTTAGCTCATGTAGTCGATACTGACAAAGAGGACGTTGTTCGATGCAAAAGCATGCCAGTGGTGGATGAATTTATGGACGTCTTTCCTAAGGATCTACCTAGGATACCATCGGATCATGAGATTGAGTTCAACATCGAACTAGTACCGAGCACACAACCTATATCAATATTGCCATATCGCATGGCACTAGGGGAATTGAAAGAATTAAAGATGCAATTGTATGACCTACTTGATAAGGGTATTATTCGACTGAGTAGCTTGCTATAGGGCGCTCCAGTGCTATTAGTAAAGAAGAAGGATGGCTTATTTTTTATGTGCATCGATTATCGTTAGCTTAACAAAGTCACCGTGA
Organism: Reutealis trisperma; assembly: GCA_947687605.1. Taxonomy (NCBI): domain Eukaryota; kingdom Viridiplantae; phylum Streptophyta; class Magnoliopsida; order Malpighiales; family Euphorbiaceae; genus Reutealis; species Reutealis trisperma. Next base: position 625,557 of record CANTUT010000078.1, on the reverse strand, counting down.
AGAATAAGTATCCTTTGCCAAAGATAAATAGTCTTTCTAATCAATTACAAGGAGCTGGCTACTTCTCCATGATAGACTTGAGGTCCGGCTATCATCAACTAAAGATCTAAGGAGAAGACATCTGCAAGACTGTTTTCCATACAAGATATGGTCATTATGAGTTTGCGGTCCTACAATTCCATTTGATGAATGCTTCGATTGCTTTCATGGACTTGACTGTAACAGCCCACATATACCTTAGGAGTTTTTGTGACAAATTGCTTGAATTTAGAATTATTGTGACAAAATATGTGATTTTATGAAAACACTTGTGTGATATGATTTATGACTTTGTGACATGTTAAATTAATTTTAATATGCCTAATATAAGTTATTATTGTGAAATAAATGATTTATATGAAGTGCATTAGCAGGAAATAATTTATTTTACATAAAATGAATTTTCATGCAGAAAGGCAATTTTTGAGCATAAAATAATTTTATGAGTATTTTTAAAATAATTTTAAAAAAATATTTTAGGGGAATTTTTAATGAAAATTATAAGAAAAATATTTTATTTTTAATTATTTATAATCAGCCCCAAAATTAAATAAAAAGCCTAACTACCCAAAAGCCCACTACACCAAAACACTCTTAACCTAGCTCATTAAGGGTAATCTTAGAAATTGCCCAAAACCCTACATATATTAAGTGAATTTCAGCAAGCCCTTGCTTCCAGTAGCCACCATTCTATTATTCCTTTATCTTGATTGAAAAATTCTCTCAAAATTATTCTCTCTACCAAAATTCACAAAATATCTTCAAACCTCGCGATTTCTTGATCGTATTTGTAAGTTTTTCTCTCTTTTCAATTTATTATTTGATTTATATGGAACTAATCATGAGCAAATTTTTTTGAACTAAATATTTACTAATTTTTATTGATTAAATTTAGCCTAGGTGAGTTTTTGGAAGAGAAAATATTTTTTCTGCCGAAAACACAAATCTCTCTACACGAATCATTCAAAGGTGAATCCTAAAACTCAAAATTGAAATTTTCATGTATAAACTCAAGGGGGGGCTGCTGATTTGTACATATTTGTGTTATAAATGGATTTTTGTTGTGTTTAGATGAAAAATATTGATTTAAAACATATTTTTGTATACTACTATAATGACTAAAAAGTTTCAGAAGATAAGGAAATTCATAGTTTTCATCCTAGAACTTAAAGTTGGAAATTTTCATATGTATTAACCCTAGGGGCTACCAATTTGTATGATTTTGTATCCTAAAGTAATTTTTGTTATGTTTGGATGAAAATTAATGGTTTAAAGTATGTGTTTACATATTACTATAATGACCAAAAGGTATCGAAAACAAGAAAGGTTCATGGTTTTCACCCTAACACCTAAAGCTGGAAAATTTTCATACATATGAATCCATATGGGTGCTGATTCCTATATGTTCATGTTCTAGAATGATTTTTTTTTTTATTACAAGAAAAATCTTTGTTTAAACTATGTTTTTGCATATTACTGTAATGAACGGAAAGTGAAAAAGTGAGAAAAATCATGTTTGTTCTTGATTGTGTAATTTGGCCTACATTGGGAATTCAATTCCAATTTCTATAATTTTTATATGATATACTTAAATGATTATTGGTATATATACATAAATGATAAATGATTAAATGGCATGTTGATTGAAGGAATGACCCCTAGACAAGCCTAGAGGCAATTTAGTATACTTAGGGTATCTTAACCCTATATTGTGATTAATATGCGAATGTGATTTAGTATTCTAGAAATAGGTATTATGATGAGTTAATAATGAATTGATGAAGAGGTTGATTGTATGAATTGGTCATAAGAGATAAGCATAATACTTGAAGGGCTATTGGTAAGTTGATATATATGGAATAGTTAAGTATATTGATTTTGAGATCATGACATATTTTGTTTGACTTTGGAAAAGTAATAGTATGAGTTATAATATGATTACATGTGGGCCTATAAAGGCTAAGTGTGCAAGACTTTTAAAGTCAACGTGTTATATGCAAGTGATAAGTTCACTTCTATGTGCAACTCTAAATGTATGTGAATATTATATATGCATGAGGTAGTTATGGGATAGGATAACATAATGATTAAATAAATACTAAGTAGTGAATTAATTATTATGTTAGAGCTTAAGAAGTATTAAAGGTTCAAGGGCTACGAGTGCTAGGAGCAAAAAAAACCATAAGGTGAGTAAATATTATATTCATGTTATAAGTGCAAGTGATTTTGTTATGGGAATCTTTGAGACTCTTGAAACCCAAGTCTTTTCCTACTTTTAATTATAATTATATGATTCCTTTGTTAAGTTTGGGTTACCAATGGACAATTGGTCCAAAGCCATTAATGTTTATTCAATTATATGAAAGACCCTTTGTAATTGCTGCCTTACCTACTTTCTTTCTGGAACTACACTATTATTGTATCTTCATTTCAAAAAGTTAAACTGCTATTGCTATCATTATACTTGTTATTATTGCCTAAAGTGCTATTGTCATATTTAATTTCCATTAGCTCTAGCTATGGTATCTCCAACCTTTTATGCAGAAATCCTTGTGCCGATGTCGGTAATCATCAGAACTTGTGCGTATGGTCTTAACCTGATGGATAAGGGTTGTGTATCCACCTCAGCTAGAAGGGGTAGTTCTAGCTGTGGAGCTTGATTAGTTTCATGACTTTATAAGTTATGGGTTGGGAGTTGGAATTTGGTATGAGGCCACCTCTCCCTAGAGTGAATGAGCAAATATAGTCATTTACTCTTTATAAGTGATAAGTGATAAGTGCTATAAGTGTGATTTCTGCAAACTTGCTAAATTGAAAACCTTAATAAATTGCAAACTTTGATTCATGAATTATAAATCATGAACTATGTGTTATAAGCTATTTGTTTCCTTTTCAAAGGAATATATGTTATTGTATGTGCTATACTTTTTACTCATTGAGATCATCTATTTCACCTTTTTCCCTTGTGTGGTTCTAGGTGAGCAATATAAGGAGGTAAGATGATGGCTCAAGCATTATATTTCACTTGGGGAATTACTTGTCAAAGTTAGAATAATACCATACTATGATGTGTCCTTAGATGCTCTAGGAGTTATTATGGGAACTTTATTTTAGAATATTATTTTAGAGAATTTACTTGGAGTCTTATTATTTTTTTTTTCTTATGAATTGTATTAAAGTATATTTTTATCTTCCATAACTTAAGGATTTCCTTTACAAAAAGGTTTTATTAAGTTAATACATGAGGTTTGGTACGATCCTAAGTAGCGATTATATGTTCATAAGTGGGTTCTATGGGTATAGGTGACCTTATATCTTCCCATGTTCTAAGACCGTCATGTCTCTGAAATTGGGATATGACATTAATGAATCGAGTATTTAGACCATTCCTTGACAAGTTCATGATTGTGTTCATTGATGACATTTTGATTTACTCAAAGAGTAAAAAAGGGAATGAAGAGCATCTGAGGATTGTGTTGCAGATGCTATGTGATCACCAACTCTATGTGAAGTTATCTAAGTGTGAGTTTTAGATAGAGTCGATCAACTTTCTTGGGCATGCAGTAAGTAAGGAAGGAATTCAAATTGATCCTAAAAAAGTTAAAGTGTTAACCAATTAGCCATGACCCATAATGGTTTTTGAAGTTCGGAGATTCTTGGGCAAGGCTTGCTATTATCGTAAATTCGTACAGGACTTCTCTAAGATAGCATCTCTATTGACGAGGTTGATAAAAAAAACAAGTTAAGTTTTGTTAAGAGGAGTCTTGTGAGGAGAGCTTTTAAAAGCTCAAAAAATGCTTGATATCATCTTTGGTTTTGGCTTTACCCAAAGGTGAGGAAGGGTTCACGGTCTAATGCTATGCCTCGAGGATAGAGCTTTAATGCGTCTTAATGAAAAATGGCAAAGTCATTACCTATACATTGTGACAACTTAAGAAGCATGAAGTAAATTACCCTACTTATGATTTAGAATTGGCTGCGGTAGTGTTGACTTTTAAGATCTGGAGACACTACATCTATGGGACCAATTGCGAGATCTATACAGATTATGAGAGTCTATAGTACATCTTGAGCCAAAGAGACCTCAACTTGAGGCAGAGGAGATGGATTGAACTACTAAAGGACTATAATTGCTAGATTCTTTACCATCCCAAAAAGGCAAATGTAGTGGCAGATGCATTGAGTTAGAAATCAATAGAAAGCCTAGCCCATATGACTATATGAAAGAGGCCGATTATGAAGGTGTTAAAGGGATTGTTTAGTCAAGGCTTGAGCTAGAGATTGGAGAATCGCAAGCTTTATTAGCTCATTTTCAAGTGATGTCAAAGCTAGTGGAGGAGATAAAAGGTTTACAAGATAAGGACCCATACTTAGTTAAGTTAAAGGATGAGATAAAGAAAGGAAAGAACCATGAATTCGAAGTGGTCGATTGTCACATCCAAATTTTAGAGACATGATGGTCCTAGAATATAGAGAGACATAAGGTCATCCATGCCTGTAGAACCCACTTATACTTATAAAGCGATTGTTTAGTCAGGGCTTGAGCTAGAGATTGGAGAATCGCGAGCTTTATTGGCTCATTTTCAAGTGAAGTCAAAGCTAGTGGAGGAGATAAAGGCTTTACAAGATAAAGACCCATACTTAGTTAAGTTAAAGAATGAGATAAAGAAAGGAAAGAACCATGAATTCAAAATGGTCGATTGTCACATCTTAATTATAGAGACATGACGGTCTTAGAACATAGGGAGACATAAGGTCACCCATGCCTATAAAACCCACTTATACTTATACAAATGATGCCTAGGATTGTACCAAAACCTCATGCAATAGTTCAATTAAGCCATTTATAAGAAAATCTTTAGTTGCGGAAGAAAAACAAAAATACAATCCATAAGAAAATAATATTTAAAAATCCAGTTAAAGCCTCGATAGATAATATCTCAAAATAAACACCCAAAAATAAGTATTCTTAAAGCATCTAAGGATAACTCTTCCTAATATATTAAACTAATTAACTTGGACAAAGAATCTCCTAAGCAAGATAGGATGCTTGAGCCATCACCTTGCCTCCTCATACTGCTCACTTGGAACCACACAAGAAAAAAAAAGGGGTGAGATAGATTATCTCAATAAGTAAACAATATAGCACATACATTAACATATATTGCTAACAATAAGGAAACTCATAGCTTATACATATAGTTCATGATTTACAAGTCATCAATCAAGTTGCAATTTAGCAAGGTTTTCAATTTATCTTGTTTGTAGAAATCACACTTATAACACATAGAGAGTGAAGGCTATTGCTTTATCACTAAAACACATAAAGGAGAGGTGGCATTAAACCAAATTCCAACTCCTATCACATATAAGGTGTGAAGCTAATCAAGCCCCACGGCTAGAACCACCCTTTCTAGCTGAGGTGGATACACTACTCCTATCCATTGGGTTAAGACAATGTGCCCAGGTTCCAATGATTACCCACATTGGCATGAGGACTTATGCATAAAGGGTTAAAGGCACCATAACTATAGCTAATGGTAATCACATATAATAATAACATTTAAGACAATAATAACATGTATCACAATAATAATAGTAGTTTAACATTTTGAACAAAAGATACAAGAATAGTGTAGTTCCAGAAAGAATGTAAGTTAGGGCAATAATCATAAAGGTATTATCATTAGATAATTGAAAATGATTTTGGACCAATTGTCCTTTGGCAACCCAAACTTAACAAAGATATCATAGAGTTTCATTTTAGGATAGAAAGAACTTAGGTTTCAAGAATGTCAAATGTACACATATCATGATAGCTCATACTTGTAACAATATCATAATGTTTACTCACTTAGTGGTTCCTTTGCTCCTAATGCTCATTGCCCTTGAACCTCTAAAACTCCTAAAGCTCTATCATAATATTTAATTCAATACTCTGTATTTATTTAATTATCTTGCTATCTTATCCTATAACTACCTCATGCACATATAACATTCATATACACTTAGAATTATACATAAAAGTGCACTCATCACTTGCACATAACATGTTGACTTTAAAAGTCTTATACACTTAGCCTTTATAGGCCCATATGAAAACACATTATAATTCATGTCAATACTTTTCTAAGGGCAACACAATATCATTATCTTAATACCAATTCACTTTTAATAACCATCTTAGTACACTTAACACATCCATATATGTCAACTTAACAAATAACCTTTCAAGTGTCATGCTTATCTCTTATAACCAATTCATTCAAGCAATCTCTTCATCAATTCAAGATCATTAATTCATTTTCAAGTCATCATACAACCTGCTTCTATATTATCCAATCACATTCACATATTAATCACAACATAAGGTTTAGATACCTTAAGTATACCAAATTGCCTCTAGCCTTGTCTAGAGTCATTCGTTCAACTAACATGCAATTTAACCATTTATCATTCATACATACATGTTAATAATCATCAAATCCTATGTGCTTTGATCAAATGATTTCATCTCTATTGTAGTTCTCGATAAACTTGATTCCTACTAGAAACTCTTTTTTAGTGAATCGCATATGCCTTGGACAAGGAGTTATATATCAAGAACAATTAGATATCATTGGATTCCTTCCTTGTTTACCCAAGTTAGGGCCATAATGTACCATATGCCTTTGTATGAATAGCATCATTATGCAAACAATAATAAATCATAACCACCAATACCTTGAGTCAAAGGACTATATACACAATTATGACCTAGATGATGAAAAGTTGACCAATGGTAAAATTCCATGTATTCATCATTTAATATCACTATTCAACTCACTCATCTCTATGAGAGTTCACATATTGTCATGACATCACATGTCTATAGTATGAGACTCACTACCTCTATTACTATAAGTATCACATACTTATCATGGATGACAATAGAGGTGATGGTCTTTCATATTAAAGGTGCCCAATTAATAATCCTATAATCATGAACAAATTTAAAGTATATATACAAGGGTGATCTGTCTCTCATATTCTTAACTCTTTGAGAATAGATCCTCTCACAAAATACTTAAAGCACATATATTCATTACAAAATAATAAATTCATTTAAAGAATATATATATTTTATTGCCAATTGAGGATTTTATTTACATTTACCTAATATGTATATTGCTTTGGGGCACACATCACTATCAATCTCCCACTTGCATTAAAGCTAATCAGCATAGTATCTAAGTTCTATCTTCTTAAGATGAAAATTTAACTGTTGTTGACTCATCACTTTAGTTAGTGGATTTGTTGTGTTATCAATTGATGCTATTTTCTACATGACCATGTCGCCTTTCCCAATGATTTCTCTGATAATATGATATCGCATTTCTATATGTTTGGATTTCTGGCAAGACCTAGGTTCCTTTGCTTGAGCAATGGCTCCATTATTATTACAGTAGAGAGGAACCGGTGACTGAATAGAAGAAACCACTCCTAGTTCTATCACAAACTTTTGAATCCAAATAGCTTCTTTTACGGCATCTGATGCAGTAATATACTCAGCTTCTGTAGTGGAATCTACAAGAATTGACTCCTTGGAACTTTTCAAGCATATTGCTCCTCCATTACAAGTAAACATAAACCCAAAGATAGACTTTCTATCCTCAACATCTAACTTGAAGTCAGAATCTATAAATCCATCTATCCATATATCAAAACTAAATCCTTAGTCCTTCTCAAGTACTTAAGGATAACTTTGATTGCAGTCCAGTGATCTAATCCTAAATTGGATTGATATCTACTAGTCAAACTAACAGCATATGGGATATCCAGCTTAGAACACAACATAGCATACATTAGACTTCTAACTGTTGAAGCATATGGAACCTTGGCCATATGTTCCCTTTCTTTAGGTGTCTTAGAAGAAAGCTTAATCATTCTTTTTGATCTATCTCTATAGATAGAAATACCAAGAATATAAGTGGCTTCTCTTAAGTCTTTCATGTAGAAAGTTTGAGATAACCAGACTTTTGTAGTTGTGAGCATGCCAACGTCATTACAAATTAATAAAATGTCATCCACATATAGTGTAAGAAAAGTAAGTGCACTTCCACTAACCTTCTTATACACACATGGCTTATCATTGTTCTTAATGAAATCAAATGATTTGATCACTTTATCAAAATGATAATTCCAACTTCTCGAAGCTTGCTTAAGACCATAAACAGACTTCTTAAGCTTGCACACTTTGGAACCTTTCTTAGATTCAAAACCTTTAGGTTGTTCCATGAAAATGTCTTCCTCAGTGTATCCATTAAGGAAAGCAATCTTGACATCCATTTTCCAAACCTCATAATCATAGTATGCGGCTATGCCTAATAATATTCTTATGGATTTAAGCATGGCTATAGGTGAGAAGGTTTCCTCATAATCAACCTTAAGCCTTTGGCAAAACCCTTTCACTACAAGCCTAGCTTTAAATGTCTCTATGCTTCCATATGCACCAATCTTTCTCTTGAAGACCCATTTGTTCCCTATAGGTACAATACCTTTAGGTGGGTCAACAAGTTCCTAAACATGGTTTGCATACATGGAATCCATTTTAGATTTCATAGCATCAAGCCATTTTAAGGAATCTTTATCTGATATAGCTTCCTCATAAATGGTAGGATCATCACCATGGTCAACTTCCTCATGAATGAACAACCCTTATATATTCCCATGAAAAAATCCATCTCTCTGAAGGATGAGATACTCTACTAGATCTCTGAGGTACTTATGTGGATACATTATCAACTGGAATTGACTCATTATGGGATTGATCAATTTCCATTTGATCAATTAATTGGATCTCTTTAGATGACTCTTCATATAAAACTATCTCCCTTCCCTTGCCACCTTCTTAAAGAAATAGTTCTTAAGGAAAATGACATCCTAGCTAACAACAATTGTTTATTCTGTGGGAAGATAAAAATAGTATCCTAAACTATCTTTAGGATATCCAACAAACCTTTCTTTAACATGTTTAAGACTTGATTTTCTACTATACCATATCTCATATAGAGTAGTAGAGATAGATTTAGATGGAACTATATTGAGTATGTAGCAAGCTATCTATAGTGAAAATCCCCATAAGGAGATAAGCATATCAGTATAGCTTATAATCGAACGTACCATATCTAATAGGGTACAATTTCTCTTTTTAGACACACCATTTAATTATGGTGTTATAGGAGGAGTCAACTATGATATTATGCAATTTTCCTTCATGAAGTCTTTAAACTTGTTACTTAAGTATTCACCTCCTTAATTGAATCGATGGATTTTAATACTTATATCTATTTGTTTTTCAACCTCATTCTTGAATTCTTTAAACTTTTTAAATGATTCATGTTTATATTTCATCAAATAAACATAGCCTAACCTTGAAAGGTCATCTGTAAATATGATGAAATATAAATACTCTCCTCTAGCCATTTCTCCAAATGGACCACATACATCATTATGTATAAGTACCAAATTTTCTTTGGCTCTCTCACTTTATCTTAAAAAGGTGACCTAGCCATCTTGTCTTGGATATAAGACTCACAAGTTGGAGTAAGTTCATCACCCATTCAGTTTAGGATCCCCAATTTCTCCAACTCTAGAATCCTATCTTTATATATATGACTTAGTTTAAGATGCCAAATTAATTTTGAATTAGAGTTAGGTTTTATCATGGAATTAATATTATTTATGCTTGGACTTATTTTGTCATTACCATTATCTAAATAATATAGACCTTCAAGTAAGCAACCCTGTGCCAACAATTATACTACCATAATAGATTTCACAAACATATTTCTTAAACAAGAGTTCATAACCCATACTAGTCATACTAGTTATAAAAATAATGTTCTTAAAAGCATTAGGTATATACAAAATGTCTTTTAACAACAAAATAGGATCAATAAGATCAATAGAAGTAGATCTAATAGCCTTTGCTGCAACATTTGCTCCATTTCCAAGCTTTGAGATCACCTCTCCCTTTTCCAAGCCTCTACTGCTTGTCATCATCTACACAAAAGTACAACTATGAGAACTTGCACCACTATCAAGTATCCAAGCAATTGATGAATTATTAGACATACTAGAGATGGAACAATTGAAAGACATACCTTCATAAGGCTTATCCTTCTTCTTGTTCTTCTTCTTACCCTTCAAGGATTCCAAATACTTTGGGAAAGTTCTCCTTCAATGTCCAACCTCATCATAATGGAAACATTTTCCATTATCTTTAGAAGCTACCTTTGTGGATCTTTCCTTGATCATACTACTACTTAGCTTGAGTTGGGTTTTTTGCCCTTTTCTTCTTAGTCTTACTAAAAGAAGATGCAACAAGAGCTACTTCCTTACTCTTGTCCTTTCTATTATTTTGGGTGATCATAAGTTTGTTATATAATTCTACAAGAGTGCACTCAATCTTGTTCATGTGAAAATTTACAATGAAATTGGAAAATGAGTCTAGTAGGGATTGAAGGATCAAATCTATTTGAAGGTTGAAGTCCATGGAGAAGTCTAAATTCTATAATTGCTCAATTAGCTAGATCATCTTATGAATATGCAGCCCAACCTTCTCTTCCTCACGCATTTTGGATTGGAACAATTGCTTAGATATCTTATATCTAGCAGTCTTACTCTCTTCACCATGCAACTTTTGCAAGTGAGTGATAATGTCTGTAACCTCAAGCATGTTCATATTGCTTGTGTAACTCTAGACTCATTGATCCCAATATGATGCACCTTGCTTTTATATGATCATCTTTCCACTTCTCTAAAGTGACATGTTCCTCAAGAGAGGCCCCTTCAAGTAAGGGTCTAGGAACTTTCGAATTAAGGGCATATAAAAGTTTTTCATAAGTAAGTACTAATTTAAGGTTTCTCAACCAATCCACAAAGTTTAGTATCACTGAGTATGCTAGCAATAGGGCAGGATGTGCTCATTTTATCAACTTTACTGCAAAAAATAATAAGATTGATTAGTTTATGTGAAATGTAACCACCATGTTGATTTGGTCTTTAATCAAAATAGTACTCCTACTAACTTGGTGAATCCTACACTTCCAAGTAAGAGACAGAAATCCCATTGGGGTGGATTTCTAGTGGGTGATTTAATTCTCATAAAACTATCAAATTCCCTCGTATACACATTATTGTTATTAGGATTTTGATATTTTACAAATGAACAACTCTCATCACAACTCCTTGTGAGGCCCAATCATTCCAACTCCTAATGCTTCTGACCTCAGATACCCTTTGACGTTATTAGCCTTTCACATTAGTTAAGTCAACACCATTGGACCAATAAGTATAGTGATTTGAACATTATGTGGCTCAAGTACACATTACCATTATTGACACAAAATGTATCATATACTTGCAACATCACATCCCATGAATCATTGCTCTAATGGAGAGCCATGACTTAATTTTTTATTTGGAAGATTTTCTTGGGCTTTAATTATTAGGTCTCACCTTGCACATTATCCATTTTACGTACATCTCATGCATCATATATATCACATATATATCATAAAATGGACACTTTACATAGGTATGATCACGGACTAACGGGCCTAATTCCTAGCCACAAGGAATGGGTAAGGGGTTTAGGTTTATCAAATTATAAACATTCAAAAGACTACAACCAATGAGTCTTCATAATTCCATTAGGCATCTTTATGGGTTGAGCCTACTCTTGATCTCACATCTCCACATCTTTTATGTGTACATTATTATCCTTGGCATACCAAGGTGAGATTACAAATAAAGAGAGCTCAAAGGCTCAATGAATTAAATATATAACCTAAACTAGTAATTAACAATTAATTATAACCCTTTCATATAATAAAAGAATATTACATGCCCATCATAAGAAACATACATTATAGTTCTAGTCCATGATCATCCATTATGCTTCTTAAACACATACAATAACATAACAATTAGATTTATTCATGTGCTGTCCTTTCATGTTTTGGAACATTTCCAAAAACCATCTTTAATTTTATATACTCAATGTTTCTATAGCTTAAAATTATATTTTAAGTCATAGAAATTCATTTGATTAAAAAATAGATCCAAAACAATTTTGAAAAATTAGAAGTTGGGTATAAACACAATGAAAATCGCAACCCAGGTTGTGGTCACAAAATCAAAATCGCAATCGAGACACTTATCTCACAGTCGAGGAATGTAAATCGCAGTCGAGACACAGATTTTGTGGTATAGAAATCATGGCAGACAACACAATATTTGTTCTGATTTACTCATTCATGGTCATAAAATCAATAATGTGGTCGTGATTTATGTGTCTGTACGCACAACATTTATGCACCAACTCCTTCTCAATCAAATCAAAAGCTCCAAAACAACACACACAATGGTTTTGTAGTAAAATTGGGTGGCTCTAATACTAATTGAAGGGATTAGTGGCATCAAGAGTGGAAGCATAATGGGTGGGGCAATATTTCAAAAATTTTAAATTTTTGCTCCACCATTATAGTAGGTCCATTACCCTTGCAAATTGTTCACTAATTGTGTGCAAAATACATACAAGAAAGAAATAAGAAGAAGAAGTATCATATGCCTTTCTCCTTAGCTCCTATTTCTTTTAGCTCCCTAAATGTGAAGTATCAAGACAAGAAGACACAGGAGCTAAGGAGAACTCTTCATACTTAGTCCCATTAGTTATGACAGACACCTAGCATAACATATCACGACTACCTAATTAGAAATGAACATCAGTGAACATATACACGAACATTACATAGACCTTTGATCATAATTATTATGTACTCAAATCCTTCCATTACGGATTATTGATCTCAGCTAGGGTCATGGATTAGTCAAAAGCTATGTGCTTGACCATATGAATTCATCTTTGCTCTAGTTCTCGATAAAGTCGATTCCTACTAAAAATTCTTTTCTAGTGAATCTCATCCACTTTTGCCAAGGACTTATTGTAAGGCCTCGCCCAAGCATTGGTTTGATATTCTAAAAGGGAATTGAAATGCTCATTAGAGAAAAACTTCATGATTGGAACCAGCTATGAATTTAGAAAATTGTATTTGGTAGATTGTAATTTACAAAAGGAGTCACTACTTTAATTTTATTTATTTTAGTGGGAAAATTAAAGGAAAAACCCAATTTGATTGAATAAAAAAATATATCATTTATCCCAAGGAAAAGTACTCATCCTTGAATGACCAAAGAGGGTTCGGGGACTAGGTTTTGGTTAAAATTAAAAAAAAATAGTTTGGCTTAAATAGAAAATAGCTTTCATAAAAAGAAGTTTTTATGTATGCATGAACATATATAATATGATGCATGAAACAAATATTACATGCGAAATGCATGACAAATATGAAAAATAAAAGAAAACTACTTAAAATTATTGCAAGTCAAAATATCAAAATTAGAGGATCTTTCCTCTAGCCCTTATGGGTTCAAAGAAAAGCACACATTTCCTAAATATAATCTAAATAACTAAAGTAAGAAAGAAAAAAAATAATAAAACAATTGTAATAAAAAGAACTAAAATGTTGACTTTTATTTAACAAAAAAGAAATTGAATCCTAAACTATATGAAGAAGGTGATAGAGAGAAGAAGTTGTTAATTTTAGTGGAGTTGAATGCCTTAGAGATGGCAAGCATACATATCCCTTTGAATGGGAATCAAACCACACATAGTTCTTTTTTCTTGCGAAGGAGGGGTTTTTAAGTCATTCCCTTTATTTTCATGGTTTGATTGATTTTAAGGGCTTAGAGATTTGTTAATCAGGTCAGATTTAATTAACAAAAATTTGATCTTTTCATATTTAGATCTTAAAATTAGACTTAAAAAGGAAAAGGAAAGAACTTTTACCTTAGGCTTTGGGCAACGAGCAACGTAAGGAATGAGCTTGGCACTGGATCTAAGTTCCACCTTAACTTAGGGATAACTCGAGTACCCCTTTTGGAAGAATGACTCTTAAATAGCGTGAACTCTTCTTAGAGGGACTTAGATCGCACCTTTGCTTGAGTGTCATGAATTCCCTTTTAAAAAAATAACTTGAATTGCACCTTTTCTTGATAGAAAGCTTAGAGATAGGGTTTGATGTGATTAGGAGGCTAATGAATAGGGTTTGAGGTGATTAGGAAGTTTAATGAATAGGGTTTGTGGTGATTAGGAAGCTTAATGAATAAGGTTTAAGGTGATAGAAGAAGTTATGGAATGGGATTTTAGAGATTTAGAGGTTTAGGAAGAAGGTTTTAATGATTGGAAAGTTTAGAAATAGGGTTTAAAAAGCTTTAGGGAGAGTATAAAAGCATGTAATTGTGTGTGAAAGTTGTTAAGAGGCGCAAGGTATTTATTAGGGGGTGCAAAGGCTTAAAATGGTGAATTTTCGGTGTGGGATTCTGTCAGATCACACTGCGGTAACTGACTAAAACCTGTGGTAACCACAAAGAGTTTGGGATAACTATAGGGTTGGCTATGGTAGTCAATTGGCTATCGCAGGATTGTTTATGGTAATTGCAGTCAGCTGTGTGTTGCCGCAACTGGCTTAAGGGTTGCTGTAGCATGCTTTTTAGCTTATTCTCATCCTTTTTTTTTTTTTAATCTAATTTAGGCTAGTTTTCTAAAGGTGAAAGATTCAAAAAAATTATTTTTCAATAGGGTGTTGGCCCACTCCTCACAAGGGGCGCTGCCCCTTTGACCTGACTCACTAACCGGCTAGCAAGACCACCGTACGGGCTCTACGTAGTGACTTATCACATCCTAACTTTGGAGACTTGATGGTCCTAGAACATGGGGAGACATAAGGTCACCCACGTCCATAGAACCCACTTATACAAATACTGCCTAGGATCGTACCAAAAAAACCTCTTACATTAACTTAAATAAACCCTTTTTTTTTTTTAAACCTTAAGTTGCAAAAGAATAATTAAAATATACTTTAAACATAATCGATAATGAAATAATATTTAGAATTCAATTAAAATCTCGAAGGATAACATTTCAAAATAACCATCAAAAAATGAATATTCCCAGAGCGTCTAAGGATAACTCTTCATGACATATTAAACTAATTTTCTTGGATAAGGAATTCCCTAAGCGAAGTAGGATGCTTGAGCAATCACCTTGCCTCCTTATAATGCTCACCTAGAACCACACAAGGAAAAAGGGTGAGATAGATTATCTCAATTAGTAAACAATAGGGATTGTATAATAACACAAATCCCATAAAAAGGGCTTATAGCTCATAACTTATAGTTCATGATTCATAGTTTGCAATTTAGAAAGGTTCTCAGAAATCACAGTTATAACACATAAAGTGAAGGCTATTGCCATAATCACTTGAACACATAGAGTGAAGCCTGTTGCCACAATCACTCGAACACATAACACATAGAGTGAAGGCTATTGCCATAATCACTCGAGCACATAGCCGATGATTACTCGCATCGGTACGAAGATCACATAGTTGATGATTATTCGCATTGGTACGAAGAGCACATAGCCGATGATTACTCGCATCGATACGAGGATTTCTACATAAAAAGGGTTAAAGGTACCATAGCAAGAGCTAATGGTAATCATATATAGCAATAATATGTAAGCCATCAATAACATGTATCCTAATAGCAATAGCAGTTTATTATTTTGAACAAAAGATATAAGAATAGTGTAGTTCCAAAAAAAATATAATTTAGAGTAATAATCACAAAGGAATTATCATTGGATAAACAAAAATGGTTTCGACCAATTGTCCTTTGGCTACCCAAGCTTAACAAGGAAATTATAGAATTTCATTTTAGAATGGAAGGGACTTGGGTTTCAAGAATGTCAAAGGCTCACATAACATGATATCATATACTTGTAACAAAACATATTGTTACTCACACTTATAGCATGAATACAGTGTTTACTCACACTAGGGGCAGGAATATAGAGTTTACTCACCTTGTGGTTCCTTTGCTCCTTATTCAAGCAGCCCTTGGAATTCTAAAGCTCCTCAAACTCTAACATAATATTTAATTTAATACTTAGTATTTATTTACTCATGATGCTCCTATCCCATAACTATCCCATGCACATATAGCATATAAGTGCACTCATCACTTGCACATAACACGTTGACTTTAAAAGTCTTACATACTTAGGCCTTATAGGCTCACATGAGAACACATTACAATCATATCAATACCTTTCTAAGGTCATCACAATATTATTACCTCAATATCATCTCACTTTAACAATTATCTTAATTCACTTTACACTTCCATATGTGTCAACTTAGCAATTAACTTTTCAAGCGTCATGATTAACTCTTATGATCCTTTTTATACAATTGTCGCTTCATCAACTCAAAACCATGTATTTATTATCAAGTCATCATAACATCTAGTTATATATTTCCCAATCACATTTTGCATTCTAATCACAATATAAGGTTAAGATACCTTAGGTATACCTTAAGTATACCAAAATGCCTTTAAGTTTATCTAGGGTCATACCTTCAACTAACATGCAATTTTATTATTTATTATTCATAAATACATGTCAATAATTATCAAAACATATCACATAAAAATTATAAACATTGGGACAAAAATATTGATGAAGGCTAAATGCATCATCAAAGGAAAAATTAAATTTTCTTTCTTTTCACACTTTCCATCTATTTCAGAAATATGTAAAAACATGGTTTAAACCAAGATTTTTCATGTAAATAGAACAAAAATCATTTTAGAATTTTAATTCATATGAATTGGCCACACAGAGTATCTCTCACACATGAAAATTCAACTTTTTGGGTTATAGGGTACAAAACCATGAGTTTTCTTGTTTTCAGTATTTTTCAATCATTTCATAAATATGTAAACAGATTGTTTCAGCCATTATTTTTCATTCAAACTCAGCAAATATCAGTTTAAAACATGTCCATGCATAATTCGGCAGCCATAGATAGTATTTATACAAAAATAATTCTAAGTTTTAAGGCTTAGGTGAAAAATCATGAGTTTTCGCGCTTTCCGCGCTTTTCGTTCATTAAAGCAATATACAGACACATGATTCAAATCATTATTTTTCATCTAAATAAAACAAATATCATATTAGAATGCTTTCTCAAATAAATTGGTAGTCACATATTAATTTAGTAATAGAATTTTCCAACTTCTAAGTTTTAGCACAAAAACCTTGAATTCTTTTATTTTTTGAAACTTTTTGGTCATCGCAGAAATATAATTTAATCTAGTATTTTTCATCAAAACACATCAAAAATCAGTTTAAAAATCATTCATGCAGGAATTGCCCCCCATGATATGGTTTATGCATAAAAATTTAAATTTTGAGTTACAAAATTCACCTTTGGAGAAATCACGTAGAGAGTTTGGTGCTTTCAGTGGAAAAATTGATTTTTCTCTCAAGAAATAACCTATCCTAAATTTTATCAGTAAATATTCAGTTCAAAATAATTTTCCCAACATTAGTTTCATAAAAATCAAATACCAAATTGAAAGGAAAAGAAAAACTTACGAAACGGTCGCGAAATCGCAAGTTTGAAGAATTTTTTTATGAATTTCGGTAAAGAGAAATATTTTGAAAGAATTTTTTTGTCAAGATATAGAAAAATGGAGTGATGGTTGCTGGAATGAGAGTGCTGGCTGAAATTTTCATTATATATTTGGGTTTGGGGTGCAATTTCCATGTTTGCCCTTAATGAGCTAGGTTAGGAGTGTTTTAGTGCAGTAGGCTTTTAGGTCTTTGGGCTTTTTAATTAATTTAGGGCTGATTATAGTTAATGAAAAATAATTTTTTTTTCTTATTATTTTCATTAAAATTTCTCCCAAAACATTTATTTAAAAATACTCATAAAACTATTTTATGCTTAAAAATCGCATTTTTACATGAAAATTTATTTTACGAAAAATAAATTATTTCATGCTAATGCATTTTATTCAAATCATTTATTTCATAATAATAATTCATATTAGGCATATTAAAATTAATTTAACATGCCCCAAACTCATAAATAAGGTCACACATGAATTTTCATATAGCCACACAATTTATCACAATAAGCCTAAATTCAAATAATTTGCCACTAAAACTCCTAGGGTAGATGTGGGTTGTTACAACACTAATCTTAGCAAGTGTCAAGCTATGGTCATATCCTAAGGGTGCAAATTTGAGGGTTCATAGCTACCCCCTCATCATAATTGGTTTTGAGCAAAAGGCAATTCTGATAATAGTGAACCCTGAGAAGAGATGCCATGTTGGACTCTAGGCTTATGCTTATGTCATGTCAGATTTTTAGCTTATGTGTTCTTGTGCAATATCAAATTCTAGGCAATGCCATGTTAGACTCTAGGCTTATGCCATGTCAGATTTTAGGCTTATGATATTTGCTTATGTTTGTCATGCATGAAGGCATTGATGCTTTATGCAAATTAAACCTTGTGATGGGTAAACATGGTATAAGAATATGAAACATTTAGGAGGGCTCCTTATGATAAATGAGGGTTTTGTCAATAGCTATCAATTCAACATTTGACATTGGATGTGAGAATGATTTTGGTAGATTACAATCAAGGCTATCTATCCAGCCTAGACTTTTAGATTTAGAGATTTGGTCCACTTACAAGGGGGATCTTTGGGCATTCAAACTGACTTAGCAAGGCCACCTATTCCGCCTTACTATTGGGGAGGCTATGATCAAAGTTATCTATTTCACTTTGATGTTCAGAAGGACTAGGATCAAAGCTATCTAGTCAGCTTTAATGCTTTGGAGGATTAGGATGCTTCATTGCTTGGAATGATTGGGATCAAAGCTAGGGAAAATTAGGATCAAAGCTATCTTTTCGGCTTTGGTTCTTAGTAGGATTAGGATCAAAGCTAGGGAAAATTAGGATCAAAGCCATCTGTTTGGCTTTAATGCTTGGAAGGATTGGGATCAAAGCTATTTGTTCGATATTGATGTCTAGGAAAATTAGGATCAAAGCTATCTATTCAGCTTTGATGTTGGAAAAAATTGGGATCAAAGCTATTTGTTTGGCTTTGGTGTTTAGAGGAATGGGATAAAAGCTATCTGTTCACCTTCAATGTTATGGGAAAACTGGGATCAAAGCTATCTATTCGACTTTGATGCTTGGGAGGTTTAGAATCGAAGCTATCTGTTTGGCAATGATGTTTGGGAAAAATTAAAATCAAAGCTATCTATTTGGCTTTGGTGCTGGAAAAATTAGGATCAAAGCTATCTATTTGGCTTGGGTGTTCGGAGTTTGGGATCAAAGCTATCTATTTGACTTTGATGTTTGGGAGGATTGGGATCAAAGCTATCTGTTTGGCCTTAATGTTGTGGGAAAAATTGAAATGAAAGCTATTTGTTCAACTTCGGTGTTGGAAAAATTGGGATCAAAGCTATCTGTTTGGCATTGGAGTTAGGAGATTGGGATTAAAGCTATTTGTTCGACTTTTATGTACTGGACAATTGGGATCAAAGCTATCTGTTTAGCCTTGATGTTCTAGGATTTAGAGAAGGTTATGTCTCTAAAAGACGAGGGATGTAGGAATGTCAGCATGGGTGGCTCAACTCAGTTTACCCATGGAAAGTTACTATTGAGGATCAGGCCTTATAGGGAAAGTTATTGGCTAAGGATTAGTCTTTGGAAGGGTAGGTTAGGTAGGTCCTTAAAGGGATAGATTAGTCTTGAGATGTTAGGTGAAGTTGTGTTAGGTTCCATATCAAGTCAAGAGCTGTTACTTGAAAATTTAGGTTGTAAGATTTGAACAAAGATGGTTGACCCAATACAGTGTATGGGACAGTGGATTCATTGGTTGAGCTAAATTGGTAAAGAGACCTTGAGCTTAAAAGGGTCTACAAGTATTCCCAAAGAAGGCAGTTTAGGTAGGAAACTTGGGCTTTAACGGTGGGCTTTAGTTCTACTAAAGAGCCCAAGCCTTGATATTTTGCTAATGAACTTGATAATAATATACCTAGGATGTATAATCTTTGGAAAAATGGGATGGTTGATCACTTGAAGATATAGTAGGCCTTGATCAAGGACTTAGGGGTAAAGGTGTTTTTGAAGGAGATAGGTAGGATGCCACATCGTGAGTTGACTCAATAAGTCGGACACATAGAGGTGAGACTAGACTCTTATTGATGTGGTAGCGGTAGAATGAGACACAAAAGGCTAAAAAGTCTAAGCAAAAATGGTGAAAACACTAAATGGGGTATGACTTTATGAATGGTAAGACTAACAGAATGACTATCTTTGGATGAGATAGGACTAACGGATAAGATAGTGCATCCACTTTTGAATGAAACAAAGCTCCATCTTGAATTGTTGCTTTGAGTTGATTCCATCCTTTGGCTAAGCTGCTTTTATGGTTTTTGATTACTTGCTCTAAGCCGCCCTTCTGAGTTCCTTTTTTTTTTCTCTTTTTTTTTTTAATTTTTTTGGTTGGCAAGACTATTTGTTTCATTTTGCTTGGAAAAGTTTGATTATGTTTGGATTATGGGTTAGATTTCTGGTTTTCCTTCCCTTTTCAGTTAGCAAAGCTATCTGTTATACTTTTCTTGTGAAGATGATTGAGGATTGCCCCTAGTTTGTAGTGAGGATGGGAGCTTTGGTGTTTTGCAAAACACTTAAAAAGATGTGTCAGCTTAGAAAGAAAGTGACATGGATGTCCACTTAGGGAATCTGAATGTTTTCCAAGGAATTGCAATTTTGGTGAAGGCTACCTTTAATGATCATTTTTTATGGCCTTACATGAATTCTTGATCCTTCATATGTGATTCCTTATTAGTGCAAAAAACTCATTGTTTCATTCAAATTAGATGAAAAGAAATGCATAAAGAAAATAACTTTATTATAATAAGAATGACTTCAATAGGCTCAATAGGATGACTCTAACAAACAGACTTGAAGAAGATGACTCTGACAAATAGACTTGAAAAAAGATGATGCTAACAAACAGACTTGAAAAAAAAGATGACTCTAATAGTCAAACTCAAAAAGATGACTCTGATAGTCAAACTAAAAAAAAATGACTCTGATAGTTAAACTTAAATAGATGACTCTAACTTAAATGATGACTCAAACTTTTATGACTTAGACTCTGACTAGTATCCTTCTTACCTTGTTGACTCACTAGGTGGCTTGAAAGGTTGATGGGTGAAAGACATTTATTACCAATAAGGTCTTAGACTGATTCTAGACAAGTCAGGTTTGGCTAGAGTTAAACTCTTCAATGTTGGGTTCATGTTCTTCCTTAATGGTAACAATATTTGATTTGCTTTGGAGGTGATCTTCAAACTTGGATGCAGTTGCGATCAATGCTTTGAAAATGGGTAGGTATTGTGTTAATAAGAGATCTCGGTAGTTCAGAAGCAAATTCTTGACAAGGATATCCACTTGTTCTTGCTCGGTTGGCCTGCTTACCATTAGAGCAGCTTTAGCCCTCTACCTTGTAAGGAACATAAAGAAGGTCTCATTCAAAAGCTGCTTAGTGCTTTCTAAATTTCTTCTTATAATGTCCACTTCAATATTGTAATGGCACTATTTGACAAATGCATTACAAATGTCCTCCCAAGTTTGTTTTTGGGTGTCATCCAAGTTAATAAAGCATCTTATGGCGGGATCAGTAAGGATTTGCTGAAAGAGTTGAGCAAGAAGCTCATTGTTTATACCAAAAGGATACATTGCCCTTATATACATCTTTAAATGGACATTGGCATAAGTAGTACCATCAAATCTATCCAAATTCAGCATATTGAACTTTAGTGGTAACTGGGCATTGGGGAAAAGGCTTAATGAACTTGTATCAACCATGCATTCTTTCTTTTTCAAACTTTTTATTGACTTTTCCATGGCTTCTAGTTTGGTTAGGAAAATGATAACTCTATATTTTTAGAGTTATTTTATTTGTTCAAACTTAAATTTTAGCTTAGTTCTTGAAAATGCAATAATATTATTACTTATTTTTAGAAATAAATAGTTATACAATTTATAAATAAATTATAATATATTTTTAATATTTTTATTTTATTTTTGCAGATCAAAATGAAGTCATAATGATGCAGTAATATCATGACTCAGGCGATGATGTCATTTTATAAATGATGCAGACAATGATGTCATTTTATAAATGATGTAATCAATGATGTCATGAAATTAGTGATGCAAGAGATGATGTCATGAAAATAATGATGTAATCAATGATGCAACAATGTTGAAAATGAAGATGGAATTTGCCTATAAATAAGCATTACCTCCCTTCTCCAAAAATACAACTCAAAGTGGCAAAAAATACATGTAGAGAGAGTTACAAATATTTTCTTAGAGTAGATTTATTTTATTGTTATTTTGATCAAGAAGAGGAGTTTTTGGAGCTCGAGTTCATCAAAGATTGTATCTCAAAACAAGTTCCTCCTAAACTTTATTCTTGAATTTAATTATAAGTTATTATTTTGATTGTTAATTTAATTATTTCTTGTTGTTATTATGTTTGTTATTTTGATTGTTAATTTAATTATTTCTTATTATTATTATGTTTGTTATTTTGATTGTTAATTTAATTATTTCTTCCTTCTCAATTATGAATAGCTAAATTTATTTTTCTAGGATTTAGATGTAATCTTTTGATTTGCATATGATTATTTATATTTAATTGATTGGGTTGATTGTTGGAATTAATCTTTTATCTTAGAACTTAATGCTTATAATTAACTGGCCATTAATTGCATGATTTAAGATATTGTGTGAAGTAGTGAGAGTGGAAACACAATATTATTTCATTAGGATAATTGACTTAGGGAATGTATTGCTTAGAGATAAGAATACTCCTTTGTGATTGTTAAAGAATTTCCATAAAACTTATGGGTTTGTATTAATTGTTTATGATCACGAGAGTAGACATAAGGTTAATATGAGCACACATGTTGTATCTTGAGAGAGAATATTATATAATTTAGGAAAATCTAATCATTAATTCCAGCAAAAATAATCCAATCTAAAAAATATAAAGTAATCATAGGTAATCAATTGATGAATTCTAAATCCTAGGTCTTTAATCTTATTTCATATTATCATCATTTATTTACTTGAATTTTACATTAGCTTAAAATACGAATTCTCATAATTGATTTTCTAAATAATAGAGTAATCTTAAAATTAGTACTTGTCAACCCTTCCCAGTGGATTCGACACTCTATTCACACACTATTACTTAGCATGACCTGTACACTTGTAGAAATCACGCAACAAGTTTTTGGCGCCGTTGCCGGGGAAGGCAATTTTTTACAATATTAATAAATTGATATATTCTATTACTTTAGACACCTTGATTTATTTTTAAAATTGAATTTTTATTTTTTTTTTGTACAACTCGTATAGTTGTTTATGAGAAACAATCCTGAAGCAATTTTAGAGTAATTGGATCCTGAAATAGAGCGAAGGTGTAAGGCTTTAACCAAAGCCAAAAAGGAGAGACTTAGAAAAGAGAAAGCAGATAAGGTCAACGAGCAAGAGGCTTTGGAAGAAGGAGCAGAATTTGAGCAAGAAACTTTTGAGGAAAGACTTGAAGAAGCAGAGGAAGAAATGGCAAACAATGGAGCTAATAGGGCATTGCGTGAATTTATCATGCCAAACTCAGTTATGCGATCCAGCATAAAAAGACCCACTGTTGCAGCCAATAATTTTGAAATCAAACCTTCACTCATTCAAATGGTTCAACAGTCCCAGTTTGGAGGAGGAGTCATGGAAGATGCCAATGCTCATTTGGCAAATTTCTTAGAAATCTGTGATCTAATCAAGATGAATGGCGTTACTGATGATGCCATTAGACTGAGGCTTTTCCCATTTTCTCTTAGGGATAAAGCAAAAACTTGGCTGATATCTCAAGCCTCAGATCAATCACTACATGGGATCAACTCACAAGTGCTTTTCTTGAAAAATATTTTCCCCCTGGAAAGACTGCTAAGCTAAGGAATGATATTACTAGTTTCATTCAATTTGATGGAGACACACTATATGAAGCATGGGAAAGGTTTAAATATTTGCAAAGAAAGTGTCCTCATCATGGTATCCTAGATTGGATGATAGTGCAAACTTTTGACAATGGTCTTTCAAATCAAATAAGGAGCACGATTGATGCAGCAGCCGGAGGAGCTCTTATGAACAAAAGTACCATCGAGGCTCATAATCTTCTTAAGCAAATGGCGACTAACAACTACCATTGGTCTAATGAAAGGACTATAATAAGGAGGGTTGCAAGTGTTTAACAGGATGATGGGTATTCTCTTCTTGCAACAAAAGTTGATGTAATTGCTAAGTCATAGGAGAGGGTAAACATTAATGATCCATCAAGTAGTCATCCAATTGTTTATGACTCATATGGGGGTAATCATCATAATTTTGAATGCCATGGAATAGAGCAAGTCCAATTTGTCTTTAAACCCAATAGGCAACAAAATAATCCCTACTCAAACACCTACAATCCAGGATGGAGGAATCACCCTAACTTAGCATGGGGAAATCAAGGAAACCAAGGAAGCAATCTAAGGCCACCATACCAATCCAACTTTTAAGGGAGAAATCAAATTCCATCCCAAACACTACAAGAAATCAAGCCTTCCTATGAAACCGCTTTGGAGAAATTCATTGGAGCCACTTCTGAAACGTTTGATAAATTGGAGAAACACTATGACAAGTTGGAGGTGAAAGTCGATCAAATTATTAGCCAAAATAGAAATTTAGAGTTTCAAATGGGGCAAATGGCTAACTCTTTTAATGCAAGACCTTAAGGTACATTGCCTAGCAAAACTGAAATTAATCCTAGAGAACAATGCAAGGTAATTACTTAGAGAAGTGGCAAGCAACTTGAAGAAATGGTACCGAAGAAAACAAGTGAATATAGTGATGAAGTTTCAAAAGAAGATACCCCAATAGATCAAGCTGAAGAAGAAAAAGGAGAGGAGGTATCTAAACCTTCACAAGTCAAGCCTTATGCACCACCCATTCCTTATCCTTAAAGATTGAAGCAGCAGAAGTTAGACAAACAATATGAGAAGTTTCTAGAAATTTTTAAGTAACTTCACATAAACATACCGTTTGCTGAAGCCTTAGCACAAATGCCATCCTATGTGACGTTCCTTAAAGATTTACTGTCTAACAAAAGGAAGATTGAGGAGCATGCTTTGGTAGCACTTATTGAGGAGTGTAGTGCAATTATTCAGAACAAACTTTCACAAAAGCTCAAAGATCTAGGTAACTTTTCTATCCCTTGTCTAATTGGTACCACTGAATTTAAAAAGGCTTTATGTGATTTAGGAGCTAGTATTAGTCTTATGCCTTTATCTGTTTGTAAGACATTAGGGTTGGGTGAGCTAACCCCAACCACAATGACCTTGCAATTAGCTGACCGTTCTGTTAAGTATCCAGTAGGTATCATTGAAAATGTCTTGTTAAAAATTGGTAAGTTTTATATACCTATGGACTTTATGGTATTGGACATGGATAAGGATGTTGAGATCCCGTTGATTCTTGGAAGACCATTTTTAGCAACAGTAGGAGCCTTAATTGATGCAAAACATGGCAAACTGACTTTAAGGGTAGGGGATGAGGAGATTGAGTTTGACATTGCTAAAGCAGAAAAACAACCTACCATCATGGATTATTGCTTTTAAATTGATGTCATTGATGAGGAAGTTCAAAAAGTCTTGGAGGAAAAGCATTTTGCAGACCCCCTAGAAACATGCTTGGTTAATGGAGCAACTAGCAAGAATGAAAATCATGAGGTTGCCACAATTGCTAGTCTTTTTGAGGGGAGGTCACCTATGCCTTTTTGTAAGAGAAAACATTGAGAATTTTGAGGGAAATTAAATCTTCAGTAGGTTGGAATATTTCTGACATTAAAGAGATTAGTCCAGCTATTTACATGCATAGAATTTTAATGGAGGATAACCACAAACCTATAATTGAACATCAACGTAGGTTGAATTCAAATATGAAAAAAGTAGTTAGGACTGAGATTACTAAATTATTAGATGCAGGAATAATTTATCCCATTTATGATAGCTCTTGGGTTAGTCTTGTGCATGTAATGCCTAAAAAAGGTGGGATGACTGTTTTAAAAAATGACAATAATGAATTGATTCCCACTAGGACTATAACAGGTTGGAGAATGTGCATTGACTATAGGAAACTGGATAATGCTACCAGAAAGGATCACTTTCCTTTACCTTTTATTGATTAAATGTTAGAAAGGCTTGCAGGTAATGCATATTTTTGCTTTCTAGATGGTTATTTAGGGTATTTTCAAATTCCTATTGCTCCTGAAGATCAGGAAAAGACCACTTTTACATGTCCCTATGGTACTTTTGCATATAGAACAATGCCATTTGGTTTGTGTAATGCCCCTGCTACTTTTCAACGTTGCATGTTGTCTATTTTCTCTAATTTTGTTGAGAAGTCCATGGAGGTCTTCATGGATGATTTTACTGTGTATGGTTCTTCATTTGATGCATGCTTAGAAAACTTGAGAAAAGTTTTGCAACATTGTGTTGAGTGCAATTTAGTGCTAAATTGTTAGAAGTGCCATTTTATGGTACAAGAGGGAATTATTTTAGGGCATAAAATTTCTCAAGTAGGAATTAAGGTATATAGGGCAAAGGTAAAGACTATTGAAAAATTGCCTCCACCTACCAATGTAAAAGGGATAAGAAGTTTTCTTGGCCATGCCGATTTTTATCATCGGTTTATCAAAGATTTTTCTAAAATTGCTAAGCCTCTCTGTGATTTGCTTAATAAAGATGCTACTTTTGATTTTAACCAGGAGTGCTTGAGTGCTTTTGATAGGTTAAAGAAAGCTTTGATTTCAACTCCCATTATTGCATCGCCCAATTGGAGTTTGCCATTTGAAATCATGTGTGATGCAAGTGACTTTGCAATTGGAACTGTCTCAGGCCAAAGAAAGGACAAAAAGGTACATGTGATATACTACACCAACAAGATCTTAAATGATGCACAGAAAAATTATGCAACTACTGAAAAGGAGATGTTGGCAATGATAGTGGCGATAGAAAAATTTTGCTCGTACTTGGTTGGGTCAAAAGTTATAGTCTTCACAAACCATGCAGCAATTAGGTACCTAATGTCCAAGAAAGATGCCAAACCTAGATTGATCAGATGGGTACTTTTGCTTCAAGAGTTTGACTTAGAAATCAATGACAAGAAAGGAGTGGAGAATGTGGTTGCAGACCATTTGTCTAGATTGGAATGAGAGCGAACAGCTGAAGATGATGAGCCAGTCAATGATTATTTTCCAGAGGAGCAGTTATGGGTAGTGAAGGGATCAACTCCATGGTTTACTAATTTTGTCAATTACTTGGTGAGTGAAATCATTCCTAGTGATTTGTCTTCTCATAAAAAAAAAAATTTTTTTGCAGATGTCAAGTATTATTTCTAGGATGAACCATTACTTTTCAAATATTGTGGAGATGGGATGATCAGAAGATGCGTGTTAAAGGAGGAAATTCCAAGCATTTTGGAGCATTGTCACTCTAAGGAAAGTAGAGGGCATGTAAGCACAGATAAGACAGTTGCAAAGGTATGGCAATGTGGTTTTTATTGGCCTTTTATATATAACGATGCTAGAAACTTTGTGATGTCTTGTGATTGTTGCCAAAGAACAGGGAACACAACTAAAAAGCAAGATATGCCACTTAATGGGATTTTAAAGGTTCAAATATTTGATGTTTGGAGGATTGATTTCATGGGGCCATTCCCTTCATCCCTAAACAATCGATATATTTTGGTAGCGGTCGATTATGTGTCAAAGTGGGTTGAAGCAATTGCAAGTGCTACCAATGATTCTAGAGTTGTGTTGAGGTTTATTAAGAAAAATATTTTTTCTCGATTTGGTGTTCCGAGAGCCATTATCAGTGATGGAGGCTCCCATTTTTGTAACTGGGCTTTTGACACTTTGTTAAAGAAAAGTGGAGTCAACCATAGAGTAGCCACTCCGTATCATCCTCAGACGAGTGGTCAGGTGGAAATTTCAAATAGAGAATTGAAAAATATTTTAGAAAAGACAGTGAATAACTCTAGGAAGGATTGGGCACTCAAATTAGACAATGCTCTGTGGGCATATAGGACTGCTTTTAAGACCCCAATTGGTATGTCTCCATACTAACTTGTCTTTGGTAAAGCATGTCACTTACCTATAGAGCTCAAACATAAAGCCTACTGGGCAATAAGAAAGTTGAATATGGATGTGGAAGCTGTTGGTCGCAAGAGGTTACTTCAATTGAGTGAGCTTGAAGAGATATGACTAGAAGCTTATGAAAATGCTAAGATTTATAAAGAGCGCACCAAACATTGGCATGACAAACACATCCGTAAGAGGCACTTCGAGGAAGGCCAACAGGTATTGCTTTTTAACTCACATTTAAAACTTTTCCCAAGGAAGTTTAAACCCAGATGGTCAGGACCATTTCAAGTAGTGAAGGTACATCATCATGGAGCTATAGAGTTACAAAACAATGCAGGAGAAACATTCAAAGTAAATGGACAATGCCTTAAACCTTATTTCAGTGGAGATTTGGTGGAACAAGGGACGGTTTACTCCTTAAAAGAGGCCATGTGATCAAAATTCTTAGAAAGTCTAGCTAAAGACTACAAATTAAGCGCTTTTAGGAGGCAACCCAAATTTCTAACTTATTTATTTATTTATTTATTTTTTCTAGTTTCCAAAATAAAAAATTTAAAAAAATTATATACGAAAAAAAAAATTGATGTTTTTTGTGATTAATTTCTCATACTTGCTTTTAGTTGTTTCATGATGTTTTATAGGAAACAAAGAGATGGAATGCACACCCTGCTTACAATTTGAAATCCAATTTTCTACAAGAAGGAGTATTTCTTCTTTTGATTTATTTCTTTGACATTGAGGACAATGTCAATTGCAAGTTTGGGGGAGGTTTAGTTTGTTTTTTATTTTCAGTCATTTCTTTTATATTTTGATGAATAAATTTAAATATTTTTGATAAAATATGCTTATATTAAATAACTTGATGAAAGGCCAATGATTGATTATAATTGGTATTTATAGACAATTTATTAAAGTATTTCAGGTCAAGCAACTATTTTGGAGTAAGAAATTAACTTTTATCAAGATTATGTTTTACTTTGCTTTGCATTATATTGATTGCATTGAATTTGTGTATGCTTACTTAGAGAGGGCTTCTACACATTTTTTATCTTCATATGCCTCACCTATCTTAGAACATGTTTTTGCAAACTTTTGAGGCGAAATTTTGAATTTATTTTGAAAGAGAGATATGATTTAGGCATTGTTTATTTAGCCTATTACTTATATCCACCCTTATTTTAATTTTTTTCCCTAGTTTACTCATTTGTGCCTTGTTAATTTTAGCCTTCTTTTCTTTGTTAATTAACCTTAATTGTTATCCTTCACCCTGTTTGTGAGATAATTTTATCAAGTTTACATTTTAATGAAGAAAAGGGAATTATTGCAGTTTTAAAAGAAAATAAGGATCTCTAATAACTGAGAGTATTATTCATTGTAAAAGACCACTTTTTGCTTAAAATAAGTTTGGGGGAAAACAAGAAAATTAAATAAATAAAAGGTGGTAATTCTTGCTTATCTTTAGAATAATGTTGTTGGCAAAAAAAAAAAAAAAAAGAAGAAGAGGTGGGCTTAAAAGAAGAAAACATTGAAAAAGAATAGTGCTTAAGTTGAAAGGGATCCTTCATTAATATAATCCCTTTATTTGAAGCTATTGATTTTGTAAACTTGGCATAATTATTTTACTTTTGTTCATTTAACCTGTTCTTTGTTTAGCCGAAATACCTTGTGATAGCCCCATTACAAGCCTAGTCAAGACCTATTGATCTCTCTTTATTTGTAGATTCTAATAGTGGAGATTTTTTGCTTTAATATGCTTATGAGATTTGTACATATATTTTATATCTTTTGATAGAGGCATTTAAAGATATTAGTGTGTATATGCCTATCTGAAGTGCAACAATATCTTTGTAGTTGATTTAATGCACGGTTATTCAAGCATGATTAAGATGAGGATTGTTTTGAACCTAAGATAAAAGCATAACTTGCAATACTATTGATATGTTATTTATAAATATTAATTTCTTGAGACCTTTGAAAAATCATTCAAAATAAGCATGTGAGGATTAAATTTTCTTTTTGAAATAAACATTTGAAAATTTAGAGTTTTATAAGTGTTTGCAGGTATCACCACTAGAAGCCCTCATGAGACTATAACTCGTCCTCTATGGGACACCTAGGGGTTTAAAGGCTTGTTGCATACGCTAAATGCAATCGTAATTTTCTACAAAAGTGGACTAGTTTAGATTTTGAATTTTTTTTTACTTAAGGACAAGCAAAAACTTAAGTTTGGGGGTATGATAACTCTATATTTTTATAGTTATTTTATTTGTTTAAACTTAAATTTTAGCTCAGTTCTTGAAAATGCAATAATATTATTACTTATTTTTAGAAATAAATAGTTATACAATTTATAAATAAATTATAATATATTTTTAATATTTTTATTTTATTTTTGCAGATCAAAATGATGTCATAATGATGCAGTAATATCATGACTCAGGCGATGATGTCATTTTATAAATGATGCAAACAATGATGTCATTTTATAAATGATGTAAGCAATGATGTCATGAAATTAATGATGCAAGAGATGATGTCATGAAAATAATGATGTAATCAATGATGCAACAATGTTGAAAATGAAGATGGAATTTGCCTACAAATAGGCATTACCTCCCTTCTCCAAAAACACAACTCAAAGTAGCAAAAAATACATGTAGAGAGAGTTACAAATATTTTCTTAGAGTAGATTTCTTTTATTGTCATTTTGATCAAGAAGAGGAGTTTTTGGAACTTGAGTTCATCAAAGATTGTATCTCAAAACAAGTTCCTCCTAAACTTTATTCTTGAATTTAATTAGAAGTTGTTATTTTGATTGTTAATTTAATTATTTCTTGTTGTTATTATGTTTGTTATTTTGATTGTTAATTTAATTATTTCTTATTGTTATTATGTTTGTTATTTTGATTGTTAATTTAATTATTTCTTCCTTCTCAATTATGAATAGCTAAATTTATTTTTCTAGGATTTAGATGTAATCTTTTGATTTGCATATGATTATTTATATTTAATTGATTAGGTTGATTATTGGAATTAATCTTTTATCTTAGAACTTAATGCTTGTAATTAATTGGCCATTAATTGCATGATTTAAGATATTATGTGAAGTAGCGGTAGTGGAAACACAATATTATTTCATTAGGATAATTGACTTAGGGAATGTATTGCTTAGAGATAAGAATACTCCTTTGTGATTGTTAAAGAATTTCCATAAAACTTAATGGGTTTGTATTAATTGCTTATGATCATGAGAGTAGACATAAGGTTAATATGAGCACACATGTTGTATCTTGAGAGAGAACATCATATAATTTAGGAAAATCTAATCATTAATTCCAGCAAAAATAATCCAATCTAAAAAATATAAAGTAATCATAGGTAATCAATTGATGAATTCTAAATCCTAGGTCTTTAATCTTATTTCATATTATCATCATTTATTTACTTGAATTTTACTTTAGCTTAAAATACGAATTCTCATAATTGATTTTCTAAATAATAGAGTAATCTTAAAATTAGTACTTGTCAACACTTCCCTGTGGATTCGACACTCTATTCACACACTATTACTTAGCATGACTTGTATACTTGTAGAAATCACGCAACAAAAAACACCAAGCCTAGGATTACATATGGCTTCCCTTCTTTGGGAAGGATCCATAGGAATAGAGGTGATTTATGGTTGTTTAGAGGGTGCTAGATGGAAGAGAGTGTTTGTTTGAAGGATATTAGGTGAGGGAACTGGTGGAGATGTTGGCTTGGTGGAGGAAATAGAAGCATAGGCTTGAACTAATGTCAAATTTTGGTAAAGTTTGAGTGGATCTTAGAGAGTGGGATTTGGGGTTTGATTTATGCCACCCGACTTAACATGTCTTAGACATCATTTAATATGGCATCCCTTTGGCTATGCAATTGGATCTGAATTTGGGAAATTTGTCTCTTGAACATCTCTTCTTATCGTTCCAATAGTTTGGCTAAAATCTTATCTATGACATATTTGTCGAATCCAGTAGACCTCTTGCAACCTTATGAACAGGAAAAGGAGCTGCGTTAGTATCAATCTTTGAAAAAAATAGTGTGGTATGACAAACCAAGGACCTTTAGGTTTAATGGTAATGGATCACAGTATCTTATGGTTAGGTTAATGGTGTATGGGTAAAGATGAGGGTGGAGGTGTATGATGTTAGCTAGGTTGGTATTTAGTTAGGGGAGCTAGGTCAAATTTTAACTTTAAAAACTCGATTGGCATTTGGCTTTGGGTGGCTAGGTCAGATTTTAGCTTTGAGTACTTAGGTTAGGCTTTAGCTTTGAGTAGCTAGGTTAGAATTTTAGTTTTGAGCGGCTAGGTCAGAGTTTAGCTTTGAGTGGCTAGGTCAGATTTTAGCCTTGAACCAAAGAGTAGTTTGAAAGGCTAGGCTAAAGTTTAACCTCGAGTAATTGGGATTTGCAGCTTATGAATGGTTTACCATGGGCTTAAGGATAAAGTGATCATAGGTTTTAGATTGGATGTACCAAGGATTTAGATGTTAGGTGGACTATGGGTTTGGTTATAGTTAGATAATGAGTTTGATTGGGTTGGACCATAGGCTTAGATGGGCCATGGGTTTGGATAGTACTATAAAAGATGAAACAAAGTCAGAGGTTAGTTTGGGTAAGGACTATGGAAAAGAATGAGGCTAGTTTAGTGTTTAGCTTTGGTAAGGATTATTGAGGATATAGTTATATTAGTGTTTAGCTTAGGTAAGGATTATGAATGATGAAAGCTAGGTCAGTATTTAGCTTAGATAGAAATTGTGAAAGATGAAGCTATAATAGAGCTAGGTCTGTGTTTAGCTTGGATAAGGATTGTGGATTTGGATAGGGGTACCATATATGGGTTTATCTTTTACCATGAGTTTAGTATGGATTTGGGTAGGACTAGACCATGAGTTCAGGTGAACCATGAGTTTTGGGTTTTGACCATGCGTTTAGGTGGACCATAGGTTTTAGGTTTTGACCATGGGTTTAGGTGGACAATGTTTTTTGGGTTTTGACCATAGGTTTAGGTGGACTATAGGTTTTGGGTTTGACTATAGGTTTAGGTGGACCATGGGTTTTAGGTGTGAAGATGTTTGGATAGGTTTTAAACTCTAAACAAGGTTTAAGCTATGCATGTATGTATGAATGATTGAAAAAGTTTTCATGAAATACCAAGTTCAGTATTATGGTTCATACAATCCTAAAGGAAGGTTCTACGAGTCATTATTTGAAAAGGTAAGGGTAGTTTGAAAGGAACCCCTCACATTAGAGATGCGATATACCTAACCATATGTGAGTCAAGGAGCCTCGCATGAGTCCAATGCTACATGCATACTCGTTACACCTCTAAAAGGATTAGAGGATACATCGTGGGCTGGATGATTTCACTATCGACAAGCAGACCTAAAGAAGGTTGCCCACTCAATGTTATTATCTATCCCTTATTTTCCTAGGAAACTAGGGTTCTAGACAAGGAGCCCAATATAGTGATGCATGAAAAGCTATCTTATACTAAAAGCCAAACTTTTTATTTTACTAAGAGTAATCCACTTTACCTTTTATTTGAAAAAGATTTTGAAGTCCCTAGTGGAGTTGCCAACTGTTAGGCCTTGCCTGAGCATCGGTCCGATCTACTAAAAGGGAATTGAAATGCGTATTAGGGAGAAACTTCACTATTGGAACCTGCTACGAGTTCAAAAAATCATATTTTGTAGGTTGTAATTTGTAAAAGGAGTTACCATTTTAATTTTATTTATTTTAGTCAAAAAATTAGAGGAAAAATCCAATTTCATTGACTCTAAAATTATATCATTATCCCAAGGAAAAGTAGTTGTCCTCGAATGACCAAAGAGGGCTCGGGAACTAGGTTTTGGTTAAAACAACAAAAATTAGTTTGGCTTAAATACAAAATAACTTTCATAAAAAGAAGTTTTTATGTATGCATGAACATATATAATATGATGCATGAAACAAACATTACTTGCGAAATGCATGACAAATATGAAAATAAAGGAAAACTATTTAAAATTATTACGAGTCAAAATATCAAAATTAGGGAATCTTTCCTCTGGCCCTTATGGGTTATACGAAAAGCACACATTCCCTAAATATAATCTAAACAACTAAAGTAAGAAAAAAAAATAATAAAACAATTATAATAAAAAGAACTAAAATTTTGACTTTTATTTAACAAAAAAAAAATAATTTCAATCCTAAATTATGTGAAGAAGGTGATAGAGAGAAGAAGTTGTTAATTTTAGTGAAATTGAATGCCTTAGAGACGGCAAGCCTGTGTATTCCTTTGAATGGGAATCAAACTCCAAGAAGTTCTTTTTTCTTGCAAAGGAGGGGTTTTTAAGTCATTGCCTTTGTTATCATGTTTTAATTGATTTTAAGGGCTTAGGGATTTATTCATCAGGTCAAATTTAATCAAGAAAAATTAGATCTTTTTAGATGTAAATCCTAAAATTAGACTTGAAAAGGAAAAGAAAAGAACTTTTACCTTAGGCTTTAGGCAGCGAGGAATGTAAGGAGTGAGCTTCGCACTGGATCTAAGTTCCACCTTAACTTAGAGATAACAGAGCACTCCTTTTAGAAGAAGGACTCTTGAATAGCGTGAACTCTTCTTGAAGGGACTTGGATCACACCTTTACTTGAGTATCATGAATTCCCTTTGAAAGAAATAACTTGAATTGCACCTTTTCTTTATAGAGAGCTTAGAGATAGGGTTTGATGTGATTAGGAGGCTTATGAATAGGGTTTGAGGTAATTAGGAAGCTTAATGAATAGGGTTTGAGGTGATTAGGAAGCTTAATGAATAAGGTTTAAGGTGATGGAAGAAGTTTTGGAATGGGATTTTAGAGATTTGGAGGTTTAGGAAGAGGGTTTTGGTGATTGAAAAGCTTAGAAATAGGGTTTAGAAAGCTTTAAGGAGAGTATAGAAGCATGTAATTGTGTGTAGAAGTTGTTAAGAGGTGCAAGGTATTTATAAGGGGTATAGAGGCTTAAAAGGGTGAATTTTCAGTATGGAATTATGTCAGAACATGCTGCAGTAACTGACAGAAGCCTGCAGTAACTGCAAAGAGTTTTGCGGTAACTGCAGGACTGGCTACAGTTGCCAATTGGCTACTGCAAGGACGTCTATGGTAATCATAGCTAGCTATAAGTTGCTTGAACTGGCTCGCAGGTTGTTGCAGCTCATTTTTCAGCTCGTTCTCATAAATTTTTTATCCAATTTAGGCCCAGTTTGATTATATGGGTTTATGATGGAGTGCTAGTTGTTTGAAGGTTCAAGATTGAAAAAGTTTATTTTTTAACAGGGCGCTGCCCTCTTAACCCCTACCCACTAACTGGCTAGCGGGACCTCCATATGGGCTTTGCGTAGCGTACTAATCTTAGCAAATATCAAGCTGTAGTTGGAACCTAAAGGTGTAAATTTGAGGGTTCACACTTGCATATCAAGAAAAATTAGATATCATAGGATTCCTTCCTTGTTTACCCAAGTTAATGGATTCTTTCTTGGAGATCACTTACCTCCACATATTACTAGTTAGGGCCATAACATGCCATATACCTTTGCATGAATAGCATCGGTATGCAAGCAATAATAAATCCTAACCACCAATATGTTAGGCAATGTATCACCTCAAGTCAAAGGACTATATACACAATTATGACCTAGATGATGAAAAGTTGACTAATGGTAAAATTCCATGTATTCATCATCTGATGTCATTGTTCAACTCACTCATCTTTATGAGAGTTCACATATTGTCATGACATCACATTTTTGTAGCATAAGACTCACTACCTCCATTACTATAAGTATCACATACTTATCATGGATGACAATAAAGGTCATGGTCTTTCGGATTAAAGGTGCCCAGTTAGTAATCCTATAACCATGAACAAATTTAAAGTATCTGTACAAGAGTGATCTATCTCTCATATTCTCAATTTTTTGAGAATAGATCCTCTCATAGAATACTTA
The DNA here is from genome assembly GCA_947687605.1 of Reutealis trisperma. NCBI lineage: Eukaryota > Viridiplantae > Streptophyta > Magnoliopsida > Malpighiales > Euphorbiaceae > Reutealis > Reutealis trisperma. The sequence continues at coordinate 589,279 of CANTUT010000078.1, read as the reverse complement.
AGGAACATATATTCATTACAAAATAACAAATTCATTTAAAGCATATATATATTTTATTGCCAATTGAGGATTTTATTTACATTTACATAATATATACATTACTCCGAGGCATACATCACAATCATGTCTCTTATAACCAATTCATTCAATCAATCTCTTCATCAATTCAAGATCATTAATTCATTGTCAAGTCATTGTACAACCTACTTCCATATTATCCAATCACATTCACATATCAATCACAACATAAGGTTTAGATACCTTAAGTATACCAAATTGCCTCTAGCCTTGTCTAGTGTCAATCCATCAACCAACATCCAATTTAACCATTTATCATTTATACATACATGTCAATAATCATCAAAATACATCACATAAAAATTATAGACATTGGGATAAAAATCCCAATGTAGGTCGAACACATCATCAGGGAGAAAACTTGAATTTTCTTACTTTATGCACTTTTCGTCTATTATATCAACATGCAAAAATATGGTTTGAACCAAGATTTTTCATGTAAACATAACAAAAATCATTTTAGAACATTAATTCATATGAATCAGCAGCAATAGTTAAAACATATACATGAAAATTCCAATTTTTGGTTTTAGGATGCAAAACCATTTGTTTTCTTGTTTCCGGTATTTTTTAGTCATTACAGCAACTTATAAACATGTAGTTTAAACCATTATTTTTTATTAAATCATAACAAAAATCAGTTTAGAACATGAATATGTACAAATTAGTTGCCATAGACCATACTTATGCATGAAAATTCCAAGTTTAGGGTTTTAGAGAGAAAATCATGAGTTTTCTACCTTTTTGCGCTTTCTGTTCATTTCAGTAATCTGTAAACATATGATTTAAATCATTATTTTTCATCCAAATAGAATAGATGTCAGTATAGAACTCCATCATACACAAATTGGTAGCCACATACATATGTAATTATAGAATTTTCTAACTTTCAAGTTCTAGGACGAAAACCTTGAATTTTCTTTTTTTTAAAACTTTTCGGTCATTATAGTAATATGAAGAAATATGATTTAATTCAACATTTTTCATCTAAATACATCAAAAATCCATTTAGAATATAATCATACAAAAATCACCCCCTATCATGTTTATGTAAGAAAATTCCAACTTTGAGTTTTGGAATTTACCTTTAGAGGATTCGTATAGAGAGGTCGGTGTTTTCGATAGAAAAATCAATTTCTCTCTCAACAAATCACCTAGACCAAATTTAATAAATAAAAATCAGTAAATACTTAGTTTAAAATATTTTTCCCATGGTTAGTTTCATAAAAATCAAATAGCAATTTGAATAGAGAAAAAAAAATTATGAAACAGTCGCGAAATCGCAAAGTTTGAAGGTATTTTGTGAATTTCGACAGAGAGAATAATTTTGAGAGAATTTTTCTGCCAAATAAATGAAATAACAGAATGTTGGCTGCTAATATGAAGGGCTGGCCGAAATTCTTTTTAAATATTTAGAGTTTTGGACAATTTCTAAGTTTACCCTTTATGAGCTAGGTTATGAGAGTTTTGATGTAGTGGACTTTTGGGTATTTGGGTTTTTTATTTAATTTTGGTGCTCATTATAGGTAGTTAAAAATAAATTTTTTCTTATCATTTTCATTAAAATTTCCCACAAAATTTTTATTTAAAAATTATTTTAAAAATACTGATAAAATTATTTTATGCTTAAAAATAGCCTTTTTGCATGAAAATTCATTTTATGTAAAATAATTCATTTTATGCTAATGCACTTTATATAAATTATTTATTTCACAATAATAAACCATATTATGCATATTAAAATTAATTTAGCATGCCACATACTCATCAATCACATAGCACATAAATTTTCATAAAAGCATACACTTAGTCTTAATAGATTTAAATTTAAGTAATTGGTCATGAAAACTCCTAGGGTGGGTGTGCATTGCTACATCAATGGGATTATAAAGTATGGAAAGTGACCATGTGTGCTTGATGTCGATGGACTAAGGGAAAGGATACTGATGGAAGCACATCAAACACCTTACTGTGCTCATCCTGGAACTACCAAGATGTATTATAATGTGAGAGCTAACTATTGGTGGCCTAAACTAAAGAAGGATGTGGCTAAGTTTATGGCATCATGCCTAACTTGCCAACAAGTCAAGTATGACCATCAATGACCCTTTAGACTGCTGTAAGAGAATAGGTTACCTAAGTGGAAGTGGGAGCATATCATAATGGACTTCGTACTTGGGTTACCTAGAACCTCCAAAGGTTATGACTCTATATGCATCATAGTGGACTGATTGACAAAGTCTGCTCATTTTCTAGAAGCTAAGACCACATACTGTACAGCTTAATATGCATAACTATACATTAATGAGATCATGAAACTATATAGAGTACCGATTTCTATCATCTAGAATTGAGGCACTCAATTCACCTTGAGGTTCTAGCAAAAGTAGCAAGAAGCATTGGGAATGCAACTGGACTTCAACACCACATTCCACCCTCAAATGGATGGACAGTCTAAAATGACAATTCAGACACTTGAGGACATGCTAAGCATGTGTGTTCTAGACTTTGGTGGTAGCTAAGATAAGTACCTACCCTTAATCGAGTTTGCCTACAATGACAGCTATCATTCATCTATTGGCATAGCACTATATGAAGCATTGTATGGCAGGAAATGTCTTTCTCTAGTTTGTTAGGTTAAGCCTGGAGACAAGTATGTGGAGATGCTAAAATTGCTTAAGGAGACTACTGAGAAGGTACCTTTGATTCAACATCGGCTGAAGACGGCCTTCAGTCAACAAAAGAGCTATGTAGACCCTAAAAGAAAAGGACATTCATTTTGCCATGGGAGATCATGTCTTCTTAAAGTTCTCCCTGATAAAAGGTGTCATGAGATTTGCCAAAAGAGGAAAGCTGTCACCTCGCTTTGTTGGTCTTTCCAAAATCTTGGTTAAGGTTGGGAAAGTGTCTTATATACTTTCCTTACCCTTAAATATGGCTTATGTGCACCCAGTTTTCCACATCTCAATGTTAAGGAAATATATGTTGAATCCATCCCATGTTTTGTCACTACCAGACATTGCAATAAATGAGCAACTATCCTAAGAGGAATTACCAATAGCCATAGTAGATTGACAAGTGAAAAGGTTAAAAGAGATATCCATGATCAAGGTTCAATGGCGAAATCATAGAATAGATGAGTGTACTTAGGAAGCTGAGGAAGAGATACGGTAGAAGCATCCTCAGCTTTTCGTGAGAATATAAGTAAGTATCTAAATTCAAGGATGAATTTCTTTAAGGGGGAAGAATGTAACAACCCACACCCACCCTAGGAGTTTCATGACAATTTACTTGAATTTAGAATTATTAGGACTAAATGTGTGCTTTTATGAAAATTCATGTGTTACGTGATTGATGAGTATGTGGCCTGTTAGATTAGTTCTAATATGCATAATATGAATTATTAATGTGAAATAATTGATATATGTGAAGTGTGTAAGTATAAAATGATTTATTGCATATAAATTAAACTTTCATACATAAAGCGATTTTTAAGCATAAAATAATTTTTATGAGCATTTTTAAAATATTTTTAAATAAATATTTTGGGGAGAATTTTAATGAAAATAATAAAAAAATTATTTTATTTTTAATTACCTATAATTAGCCCATAACTAAAATTAAAAGGCCTAACTCACCAAAGCCCAACACACCAAAACACTCCTAACTTAGCTCATTAATGGCAAACTTGTAAGTTTGCCAAAACCCTAAACATATAAGCTAAAATTTGGCAAGCCCTATGATGACAACCACTATTCTATTATTCTTCAGAATTTTTACTAAAAAATTCTCTCAAAAATATTCTCTCAACCAAAATTCATAAGGTGCCTTCAAATCTTGCGATTTCGTAACAATTTTCAAAAGTTTTTCTCTTCTTTCAATCTACTATTTGATTTTTATGAAACTAATTATGAGAAAACTCACCAAACCCCAACACACCATAACACTCCTAACCTAGCTCATTAATGGCAAACTTGCAAGTTTGCTAAAACCCTAAACATATAAGCTAAAATTTGGCAAGCCCTATGATGACAGCCACTATTCTATTATTCTTCAGAATTTTTACTAAAAAATTCTTTCAAAAATATTCTCTCAACCAAAATTCACATGGTGCCTTCAAACCTTGCGATTTCGTAACCATTTTCGAAAGTTTTTCTCTTCTTTCAATCTACTATTTGATTTTTATGAAATTAATTATGAGAAAACTATTTTGGGCTATGTATTTGCTATTTTTAGTTTGGTTATATTCAGCCTGGGTAATTATTTTGAAGGAGAAATCAATTTTTGACCAAAAACACAACCCTTTCTTTGCACATCTACCAAAGGTGAACCCTAAAACTTAAAGTTAGAATTTTCAATGCAATTATACAAGGGGGGTTGCCAATTTTCATATTGAAGTGTGCTAAACTAATTTTTATTGTGTTTAGATGAAAAATATTTATTTAAATCATATTTCCACATATTACTGTAATGATTAGAAAATACGAAAAACAACAAAATTCATGGTTTTCACCCTAAAACCTAAAGTGGGAAAATTTCTTGTATATAATATGCAAGAGTGCCGATTTCTATGTGTTAGTGTTCTAAAATGATTTTTGTCATATTTACATGAAAAATGTTTGTTTAAATCACGTGTTTGTATGTTACTGTAATGAACAAAAAGTGCAAAAAAGTAAGAAAAATCAATGTCTTACCTTGATAACATGTATTTGACCTACATAGGGATTTTAACCCCAATGTGTATAATTTTTATATGATATATTTTAATGATTATTAACATTTATACATGAATGATAAATGATTTAATTGTATATTGGTTGAAGGGATAACTCTAGACAAAGTCTAGGGAGGTTTGGCCTACCTAGGGTTTACTAACCCTATTGCTATGTTATGATTAATATGTGTATATGATTAAGTGACAAGTGAAATGGGTCTTATGATATGTTAATAGTGAATTAATGATCTTATATTAACTATGAGATGGATGGTATGATTTGTTTAAAAAAGACAAGCATGACTTTTCAAGGTTACTTGTTAAGTTGATATATATGTAAAGTGCTAAGTGTACTAAGTTGAATGTTAAAAGGAATTGATATTAAGATTGGGATGTATTGTGTTTGACTTTAGAAATTCATAGTATGAGTTATAATATGATATCATGTGAGCTTATGAAAGTTAAGTGTGCAAGACTTTAAAAGTCAACATGTTATGTACAAGTGATGCATGCATTTCTAAGTGCAACTCTAAGTTTATGTGAATGTTATAGATGCATAGGGTAGTTATGGGATAAGATAGCATGATGATTAAGCAAATGCTAAGTAATGAATTAAATATTATATTAGAGCTTAAGGAGTAGTAGAAGTTCAAAAAGCTACAAGTACTAGGAGCAAAGGAACTATAAGGTGAGTAAGCATTATGTTCATGTTATAAGTACAAGTTATCAAGATATGTGAACCTTTGAGAATCTTGAAACCTAAGTTCCTTTCCATTTTCAATTATGACTATAAGATTTCTTTGTTAAGCTTGGGTTGCCAAAGGACAATTGGTCCAAAACCATTTTTTTTATTCAATGATAATAAAGAACCTTTGTGAATTGTTGCCTTACCGTACTTTCTTTCCAAAACCACACTGTTAATTATCTTTTATCCAACAAGTTAAATTACTATTACTATTATGTTACATGTGATTGCATTTTTCAATACTCTTGTTATAAGTGATTGCCATTAGCTCTTGTTATGGAATCTATGAACCCTTTATGTAGAAATCCTCTCGCCGATACAGGTAATCATTAGTACCTATGCACATGGTCTTAACTCGATGGATAGGGGTTGTATATCCACCTTAACTAGAAGAGGCAGTTCTAGCCATGAAGCCTAATCAATTTCATGACTCTTTGTAAGTTAAAAGTTGGGAGTTGGAATTTGGTATAATGCCACCTCTCCCTTAAGTGAATGAGATAATAAGCTGTCACTCTTTACAAGTTTACAAGTTACAAGTTGATTTCTGTGAACCTTGCTCATTTGCAAACCATGATTTATGAACCTTGAACTCTTATAAAGGGATATGTGCTATTTTACAAGTTTTATTGTTTACTCATTGAGATCATCTATCTCACCCCTTTTCCTTGTGTGGTTTTAGATGAGCATTATGAGGATGTAAGGTGATTGCTCAAGCAACCTACTCTGCTTGGAAAATTCCCTTGTTAAAATTTATTACTATGCTATGTTATGATGAGTCTTTAGATGCTCAAGAAGTTCATGTTTAGGGAGTTCATAATTAGAATATTTTTCATTTGATAATTCATTTGGAGTCTTAAATATTTCTTTTCTTACGGATTGTATTTAAAGTATATTTTAATTATTCTTTTGCAACTTAAGGATTTTCTTATAAATGGTTTAATTAAGTTAATGCATAAGGTTGGTACATCCTAGGTAATGTTTCTATATGCATGAGTGGTATAGGCATGGGTGACCTTATGTCTCCCCATGTTCTAGGACCATCATATCTCTAAAATTGGGATGTGACAGTCATTATAAAATAATTTCTTTTTACTTGGATATTTGATGAATCCTAGATTCTATTATATGAATTAAATCATTTTTAATCAATTAAATCATTCATTGAATTGTTTTATCTTTATGATTAATATTGTTATCTCTAATTAGCAATAATATACTTGTTAATTAATTGTTGTTTTCTTGTTAATTGCCTTTAGAAAGCTTAACTAGAATTGAACACTCATAAAGGTTGAGAATTGATTGGGCTGCTAGAGATAGACCTATAAGATTTTTTGGCTTATTGTTCTTTGTTCTTTATGCATGAACTATTTGATTGTGCTTAAGAAAAGATTCCTTGCATTTTACTTAGTGATTATGGATTGATTCGCTTGAGAGAGGTTTCAATCTAGATTAGTGGAATGCCAATTCAATTCAATGTTTGGGTTTAATTGAGTCACTATTTATGAAATCTAAATAGGGTCTAAGAGGATTTAGTATCCAGGTAGTTTCCATCATCAATATCTTTTGCAACATTACTTGTTATTTCTTAGTTTAAGTCTTAGCTTAATTAGTTATTTTCATTTAATCATTACTCAAAATATTTAAATCACTAAACAACAATCAATATTTGAGCTAATACTTGTTACTTGTCCTTAGTGGAATGATATCTTACTCGTCATTTTATTAATTGAACGACTTGTGCACTTGCAGTAGCATTGCATTTAGCCAACTTTCTTCACTAGCCTCCTCAAGAAACAGAAGGAAACCTTCCAATCTGCACTCACCACCACCCTTAAGACTCAAGCCAATTCCTTCACCAATGCACTTAATGTTTAGTCTGCCATGTTCACTAATGCCCCTAATTTCTAATGCCATTATATCATTAATGATGTCAAGGAAATGACCAATGCCACTATTGCTCCACTCCCTGCTTAGCTTGCTTCCACTCAAGCCAGAACCAGCCATGCCCCTACTTTCACTTCTCTCATTATCGATCTCATCGATAAAGGGAAGGCATGTAAGACCTCCACTTCTTATGCACTAGATGCAAATGCCACTGCTCTTACTCACACTACAAATCCTTTTCAAAGTGAAGATTTCTCTAGCTTCCCTGAAGCTAGGAAATTGATGGAGAAATTTGAAGCTATATAATGATCCATCAAAAACATAAAAAAACACAAGGACATGATAGATGTCGATTACTTGGCCTTATTCCCAAGTGCATGGGTACCCCTAAAATTCAAAATGCTCATAATGCACAAATTCAATGGCATAACATACCCTAACACCCACCTTAAGATGTATGTAGGTGTAATGAGACCATTTGTTAGGGATGATGAGCTCCATTCTTACTTATTCCAATAATCTTTAACTAGAGTTGTCATCAAGTAGCTTTTAGATCTCGACCAAAACAACAAAAAGATATGGGATGACATATGCAATACTTTTGTTAAGTAATACCATTATAACATAGAAGTGGATTCACCTGTTGGGATTTGGAGACCAGTAAGCAAGGTCAAAGAGAGTCGTCCATTACATTCCTTACATGGTAAAAGGCAAAAATGGCCCAAATGGTATGCTGTCTATTCGAGGAATAGCAAATTAACATTATTGTGAAAATCTCCTCCTTAATACCAAACTCACTTGCAAACCTAGTATCTTTTGGATATTAATGCACTCATTGCCACTGCTTTTAAAATCAAGGATTTGATTTAATATGGTCAAATCCTCAAGTTTGAGATATTATAAGAACACTTATTTCACCTTTAATACCACTCACTCTACCTAAAAGGGAGGAGAAATCAATAATGTATCCTACCACCAACCATGATGTTGGAAAGAAGAAGTTTCTTTAAGTTGGGAATGCCTTTGAGCACTATCTACAAAAAGGCCTTCGAAACCCATCTTGTTAAGCCCTTAGAATTGAGTGGACCTCCTAATCCATTACCTAAAAACTATAATGCTAATAAGCGATATGACTATTACTAAGGACTAAGGCACAAAATTGATGCTTTTAAAGCTCTAAGACATCAAATCCAAGACTGAACAGATAGTAGATACATCATTGCTCTGAGAGCTAAGCTTGACATTACTACAAATCCTATCCCTAACCACCAAGCAAGTGTCAACTTTATCTCTTCTAGTGAGCTAGGATTTAATCCTTTATCTCTCATCTATCCCACTTCTGACTATTGGTGCATATTAGATTTGAGTGGCTTCATCATTGAAGTTTATGGAATCACCCAGAATGGGAGAGTTCTTTCACCATCACCACACTAAAATACTCCTAACCTAACTCATTAAGGGTTTTATTAGAAAATTGCCCAAAACCCTTCAAATAAATATGCTAAATTTGGCTAGCCCCTCATTCTAGTAGCCACCATTATGTTATTTCATTATTTGGTAGAAAAATTCTCTCAAAATATTTCTCTCTATCGAAATTCATAAAATTCTTTCAAACTTGTGATTTTGCAACCCTTTCATAAGTTTTTCTTTCCCTTTCAAATTGCTATTTGATTTTTTATGAAGCTAATCTTGGGAAATTTATTTTGAATTGAATATTTTCTGATTTTTATTGATAAAATTTGGGTTAGGTGATTTCTTGAGAGAAAAGTTAATTTTTCTACCGAAAGCACTAATCTCTCTATGCGATTTCTTTAAAGGTGATTCCTACGAATCAAAATTGAAATTCTCATGCATAAACATTACCAAAGGGGTGATTTTTACATATTGTTATTCTAAACTAATTTTTTATGTATTTTGTACAAATATTTTAAGTATGTTTATGGTCATAAGATTAATGACTATACAATATTAATTCCAAAATACCATCACCGCTGTTTGTTTTCTATAAGTAGTATGTGATATGGATGATTATAAAGGCAGAGAGTCCTATGCTACTTGACATGTGATGCCGATACAAATATGTGGATGTTCATAAGATGAATAGTCAAATTGTAATATTAGATGATAATAATATATGGTTCTACTACTCATCAATTATTTATCATCTAGTTTATAATAGTACATATAGTCCTTTGACTTGAGAGATACTATATGTCATACCTAGGTGGTTAGGATTTATTACTGCTTCAATAGATGTATTATTCATATACAGATATATGCTATGTGATAGTTCTAATTTGTTATGTATAAAGGTAAGTGATCGCAAAGATAGAATTCCGTACCTTGAGTGAACAAGGTTGAGATCGTATGCTATCTGGTTATTCTTGATAACTAATGCTCTAGGCTAGGACAAACATTTTCACTAGAAAGAGTTTCTAATTGGAATCTAATCTCATCAACAAGTAGAATCAAGATAAGGACATAGAATTGAGGCACATTAGGGTTTGACATAAATCATTACCATAACCGAGATTGGGATATTTAATGAAGGGATTCTAGTGCATGATAATTTTATAATTGATGGTCCATGTAACGTTTAAAGTAATCAATTATAAATATTTATTTCTAATTAGGTAGTCATGATATTAAATGCTAGCTATCACTCATGACTTATGGGAGTAAATGTGAAATGGGGATTTCACATTAGTAGAGAAAAATATTTTCTCATTCCCATTGCTAATTAGATATGAACCTAGAAAGTTACACATCCAATAGTGATCAACTTTAAAGTATAAAATATTTACCATAATAATTAATTAAAGTGTTTAATTAATTGACCGATAACAAAATGATTAAACATGTAATTAAATTTGTGAGGACCTTAGCATGTTCTGATGTTTAATATAAAAAGGTTTATATTCAATTAAATGTTAATTTATAAATGATGCAAATGAGAAAGATTAAATTGAAAAATGATTTGGACTAATTAAATTAAAGATTTAATTTTAAGCTTAGTGAAAATCCTAAACACATAAGATGTGGCCTAAGCCTATATGTAATATGAAAAATAGGCAATTTAGGGGGTTAGAGAAAATTCACTATTCATAAGCCCATGTGATGGGTTTAGGGGTTACAGAATTTTCCACTAAGGTTAAAATTGTAATTACATCTTTTAGCTAATGAAAATGTCCATTTTACCCTTAAAGGATAAAATGGTCATTTCACCACTTGATGTAGCAAAGTCCACTTTTGCTCCTTTATATTTGGTGTAGCTAGAAAGGCATATAAGTTTTTATGAAGACTTAAGGGTTAAGTCTTAAAGAAAATAAGTATATAAGTTTTATGTTCATCTTTTCTTCACAAGTGTTGTTATGTTCATCTTTTCTTTACAAGTGAACATCATTTTTCATTTAAAGCTTTTAGAAAGAGAAATTGAGAGAGAAAGAAAAGATGAAGAAAGAGTTTCTTTAATTTCTATTTTAATCTTCAATTCTTTTGTTTGTTCTTTGTGAAAGAACAATAGCTTGCAAATTGAAAATGAGTTTAGTCCAAAACAAATCAAAGAGAAAACCTTAAATTCCTAAAGGTTTTTTGAGTAAGATCTTGAATCAAAATTGGGCAACCAAGAGAGAGATTTAACAATACCAAAGAAATCAAATGAAAACTTAAAGTTGAGCTGGGCATAGATGATTTAGAGGCTTCACCCTTAGGGAGCTCTTTGTTGAATAAAGAAGGAACCTTCAAGTGGTAAATGTGAACCCTCAAATTTACACTCTTAGGATCTAACCGCAGCTTGACACTTGCTAAGGTTAATGCCCTACGTAGAGCCCGTACGACAGTCCTGCTATAAATACCTTGGCCATCATGAACACATAGAATCAAACTAGGCCATCATGAACCCATAGAATCAAACTAGGCCAAGATTGGATCAAGAATGGATGAAAATGGGCCAAAAAATGAGCTATGGCAACCTGCAGGCTGGTTGCGGTAACTCGTAGCCAGTTGTAGCCTTTGTTGTGGTTATCGTAGAGTCCTTATGGTAGATAATTAGCTACTGCAGCTAGCCCTATGGCTACCGTAAAGCTCTTTACAGTTACTACAGGCCTTAGACAGTTGCTGCAACATGTTCTGACAGAATCCCACACAAAAAAATCACCCTTTTAAGCCTCCACACCCCTTTATAAATACCTTGCACCTAACAATAACTTTGACACACAATTATATGCTTTTATACTCTCCCTAAAGCTTTCTAAACCCTATTCCTAAGCTTTTCAATCATCAAAACCTTCTTTCTAATCCTCCAAATCTATAAAATGTCATTCCAAAACCTCCTCCATCATATAAAACTTTATTCATAAGCTTTCAAATCATCTTAAAATCCTATTCATAAACCTCTTAATCACCTCAAACCTTATCTTTGAGCTTCTTAATCAAGACAACTCAAGCTATTTCTTTCAAAAGGGAATTCATGGTTCTCAAGCAAAGGTGCGATCCAAGTCCCTCCAAGAAGAGTTCATGTTGTACAAGAGTTCTTCTTCCAAAAAGAGTACTTGTGCCATCCCTAAGGAAAGGTGGAACTTAGATCTGGTGCCAAACTCACTCCCTATGTTCCATGCTGCTGAAAGCCAAAGGTAAAAGTTCTTTCCTTTTCCTTTTCGATTTCAAGGTCTAAATATGAAAAGATCTAATTTTTGCTAATTAAAATCTAACCTAATTAACAAATCCCTAAACCCTTAAAATTAATCAAAACATGATAACAAAGGCAATGACTTAAAAACTCCTCCTTCGCAAAAAGGAAGAACTGCATGGGGTTTGATTCCTATTCAAAGTGATACACAGGCTTGCTATTTCTAAGGCATTCAACTCCGCTAAAATTAACAACTTCTTCTCTCTATCATCTTCTTCACATAGTTTAGGATTGAAATTATTTTTCTTAAATAAAAGTCAAAATTTTAGTTCTTTTTATTATAATTGTTTTATTATTTTTTTTCTTACTTTGGTTGTTTAGATTATATTTGGGGAATGTGTGCTTTTCATAGAAACCATAAGAGCTAGAGGAAAGATCCCCTGATTTTGATATTTTAACTTGTAATAGTTTTAAGTAGTTTTTCTTTATTTTCCACATTTTATAATAGTCATTATCTCATATTTTGCCATTCATTACATGAATAATATTTGTTTAATGCATCATATTATATTTATTCATGCATACATAAAAACTTCTTTTTAAAAGCTATTTTGTATTTAAGTTAAACTATTTTATTTGAATTGTTTTAGCCAAAACCTAGTCACAAGCCCTCTTTGGTCATTCGAGGACTAGTGTTTTTCCTTGGGATAAATGTTATAATTTTGGAGTCAATCAAATTAGGTTTTTCCTTTAATTTTCCCAATTAAAATAAATAAAATTAAAGTGGCGAATCCTTTGCAAATTACAACTTATAAAATACCATTGTATGAACTTACAGCGAGTTCCCATTATGATGTTTCTCCCAATGAGCATTTCGATTCCCTTTTAGTGGATTGGGCTGGTGCTCAGGCGAGGCCTCATAATTAGCGACTCCACTGGGGATTTTAAAATCTTTTTCAAGTAAAAGATAAAGTGGATTACTCTTGGTAAAACAAAAAGTTTGGCTTTTAGTACAAATTAGCTTTCATGCATCACTACACTGGGCTTCTTGTCCAAAACTTTACTTTTTTAGAAAAAAAAGGATATAAAGTAGCATCAAGTGGGCAATCTTCCTTAGGTATGCTTGCCGATAGTGAAATCATCTAGTTCACGATGTATCCTCTAATCTTTTAGAGGTGTAACAAGTATGCACATACTGTTAGATCCACGCGAGGCTCCGTGACTCATATGTGATTAGGTATATCGCATCTCTAGTGTGACGGGTTCTTTTCAAACCACTCTTACCCTTTCATATAATGACTCATAGAACCTTCCTTTAGGATTGTATGAACTATAATACTAAACTTGGTATGTCATGAAACCTTTTTCGATCATTCATACATGCATGCATAACTTGAATCTTGTGAAGAGTCTAAAACCTATCCAAACAACTTTACACCTAAAACCCATGTTCCACCTAAACCCATGGTCAAAACCCAAAATTATGGTCCACCTAAACCTATGGTCAAAACCTAAAACCTATGGTCCACCTAAACCTATGATCAAAACTCGAAACCTATGGTCTACTTAAACCCATGGTCAAAACCCAAAACTCATGGTCCACCTAAACCCATAGTCAAAACACAAAACTCATGGTTCACCTAAACCCTTGTCAAACGTAAGGTAAAAATAAACCCATCTATAGTACCTTCATCATTATCTACAATCCTTATCCAAGCTAAGCACTGACTTAGCTCTATTCTTTATAACTGTTATACAAGCTAAACACCGACCTAGCTTCATCATTCACAATCCTTACCTAAGCTAAACACTGACCTAGCTTTCATCGTCCTTATCTAAGCTAAACATTGACCTAGCTTTCATCTTTGATAGTCCTTACCTAAGCTAAACACTAATATAGCTTTATCTTTAATAATCCTTACCAAAGCTAAACACAGACCTAGCTTCATTCTTATTCATAGTCCTTACCTAAACTGAACCCTAACATTGTTTCATCTTTCATAGTACTATCCAAACCCATGGCCCATCTAAGCCCATAGTCTAGTCCAATCAAACCCATTATCCAACTATCACCAAACCCATAGTCTACTTAACATCCAAATTGATGATACATCAAATCTTTAAACCCATGGCCACTCTATCCTTAAGCCTATGGTAAATCATGCATAAATCGCAATCCCAATTACTCATGGCTAAAATCTAACCTAGCCACCGAAAGCTAAATTCTGACATAGCTACTCAAAGTTAAAATCTGACCTAACTACTCAAAGCTAAAATCTGACCTAGCTACTCAAAACTAAATTCTGACCTAGCTACTCTAAACTAAATAGGCTAAAATATGATCTAGCCACTGAAAGCTAAAATCTAACATAGCTACTCAAAGCTAAAATCTGACCTAACTATTCAAAGCTAAAATCCGACCTAGCTGCTCAAAATTAAATTCTGACTTACTTACTCCAAGCTAAATTTGACCTAACTACTCAAAGCTAAAATTTGACCTAACTACTTAAAGCTAAAATTTGACCTAACTACTCATAGCGAAAATTTGACCTAGCTACTCAAAGCTAAAATTAGACCTAACTACTCAAAGCTAAAATCCAACATAGCCACTCAAAGCCAAATGTCAACCTAGTTTTCAAAGCTAAAATCTGACCTAGCTCTACTAGCTAAATACTAACCTAGCTAACATTATGCACCTCCACCTCCTCTTTACCCATATACCATTAACCTAATCACAAGACACTGTGATCCATTGTTATTAAACCTAAGGTCCTTAGTTTGTCACACCCCACCATTCTTTTCTAAACCATAATACTAACCCAGCTCCTTTTCCATTTTGAAAGGTTGCAAAATGTCTACTGGATTTGACAAAGATGTCATGGATAAGATTCTGGCCAGACTATTGGAACAACAGGAAAAGATGTTCAAGAGATAAATTGCCTAAATTTAGAACCAATTGCATGCCCAACGGGAGGCCATATTAAATGATGTCTAAGACATGCTAAGTCGGGTTGGTATTAATTAAGCCCCAAATCCCACTCTCCAAAATCCACTCAAACTATACCAAAATTTGACATTAGCTCAAGTCCATGCTTCTATTTCCTCCACCAAACCAACATCTCCACCACTTCCCTCACCTAATATCCTTCAAACAAACACTCTCTCCTATTTAGCACCTGCTAAATAACCACAAATCACCTCCATTCCTATGGATCTTTCCCAAGGAAGGGAAGCCATATGTAATCCAAGGCTTGGTGTTTTCCTAACCAAACTAGAAGCCATGGAAAAGTCGATAAAAATTTGAAAAAGAAGGAAGGCATCGTTGATACAAGTTCATTAAGCCTCTTCCATAATGCCTAATTACCACCAAAGTTCAAGATGCTGAATTTGGACAGATTTAACGATACTACTTGCCCAAATGTCCATTTAAAGATGTACATAGGGGCAATGCATACTTTTGGTATAAACAATGAGCTCCTTGTATAACTCTTTTAGCAAACCCTTATTGATCATGCCCTAAGATGGTTTATGAACTTGGATGACACCCAAAAACAGACCTAGGAGGACATTTGTAATGCATTTGTCAAATAGTACCATTATAATATTGAAGTGGGCATTACGAGAAGAGATTTAGAAAGCACTAAGCAGCTTTCCAATGGGACCTTCTCTGTATTCCTTACAAGATGGAGGGCCAAAGTTGCTCTAATGGTAAACAAGCCAACCGAGCAAGAACAAGTGGATATCCTTGTTAAGAATCTTCTTTTGAATTGTTGAGATCTCTTATTAACATAATACCTACCCACTTTCAAAGCATTGATCACAATTGCATCCAAAGTTGAAGATCACCTCCAAAGCAAATCAAAGATTACTGCCATTGAGGAAGAACATTAACCTAATATTGAAGAGTTTAACTGTCACATCCCAATCTTATGAGATATGATGGTCCTAGAACATAGGGAGACATAAGGTCACCCACGCCCGTAGAACCTATTAACATATAAAAATCATGCCTAGGATCTTATTGAACCTTCTTCATTAACTTATTTAAAACATTTGGATAAATACCATAAATTGCGGAAGACTTAAAATAAATCATTACACATAAAATCGATAAGGAAAATAATATCAAACTCGATAAGTGTCAATCAATATTCCCAGAGAATCTAAAGACAAAACTTCATAAACATAGTATTATTGATAACTCGGACAAGGAATTCCCTAAGCGAAGTAGAATGCTTGAGCCATCACCTTGCCTCCTCATATTTGCTCACCTGGAACCACACAAGGAAAAGGGGTGAGATAGATGATCTCAATGAGTAAATGAAAAGGCACATACATTATCACATATTCCTTTGAAAGGAAACACATAGCTTATACATATAGTTCATGGTTTATAATTCATGAATCAGATTGCAATTTAGCAAGGGTTTAATTTGGCAAGTTTGCAGAAATCACACTTATAACACGTAGAGAGTGAAGACTATTGCTCATTCACATGAAACACATAGAGGAGAGGTGGCCTTATACCAAATTCCAACTCCTATCATGTAGAAAGCATGAAGCTGATCAGGCCCTATGGCTAGAATTGCCCCTTTTAGTTGAGGTTGATACACTACCCCTATCCATCGGGTTAAGACCGTGTGCACAGGTTTTGATGATTACCCACATCGGTATGAGGATTCTGCATAAAGGGTAAAGGTACCATAGCTAGAGCTATTGGTAAACATAATTAACAATATCACATATGACAATAATAACATGTATTTCAATAATAATAGTGGTTTAGCTTTCAAACAATGATACAACAATAGTGTAGTTCCAAAAAGAATACAAGTTAGGGTGTTAATCTCAAGAAGTTCTCATTGGATAACAAAATAGTTTTAGACCAAATGTCCTTTGGCAACCCAAGCTTGACAAAGAAATCATATAATAATATTTAAAATGGAAAGAACTTGGGTTTCAAAGATTACAAGGGCTCACATAGTTGTAACATAACAAGATGTTACTTGCACTTGTAACATAAACATAGTGTTTACTCACCTTGGGGTTCCTTTGCTCCTAGTACACGTAGTCCCTTTTGCACTTCTAAAGCTCCTCGAACTCTAACATAATATTTGATTTAATATTTAGTATTTATTTACTCATTATGTGCCTATCCCATAGCTACCCATGTACATATAGCATACGCATACACTTAGAGTTCACACATAGGTGTACTCATCACTTGCACATAACTCGTTGACCTACTGGTCTTGCATACTTAGGCCTTATAGGTTCACATGAAAACACATTGCAATCATATCAATACCTCTTCAAGGTCATCATAATATCATTACCTCAATATCAATTCACTTATCAATTATCCTAGTTCACATTACACTTCCATACATGTCAACTTAACAATTAATCATTCAAACATCGTGCTTAACTCTTATGATCCCTTTCACTTCATTAACTCATAACCATATATTCATCATCAAGTCATCATGACATCTTGTTCCAAATTCCTCAATCACATTTGCATTCTAATCACAATACAAGGTTAAGACACCTTAAGTATACCTTAAGTATACCATAATGCATTTAAGCTCATCTAGGACCATACCTTTAATTAACATGCAATTTTATCATTTATTATACATACATACGTGTCAATGATCATCAAAAAACATTACATAAAATTTATAAACATTGTGACAAAAATGTTTATATAGGCCAAATGCATCATTAAGGTAAAAAGCAAATTCTTCTTCTTTTCGTGCTTTCCATCTATTTCAAAAATATGTAAAAACATGGTTTGAACCAAGATTTTCTATGTAATCATAACAAAAATCATTTTAGGATATAAATTCATAAGAATCGGCCCCTATTGGTGTTAGTAATATAGAAAAATTCAATCTTTTGCATTATAGTGCACAGAACTATAAGTTTTCTTGTTTTCGGTATTTTCCGGTCATTTCAGAAATATGCAAACAGATTATTTAAACCATTATTTTTCATTCAATCATTGAAAATATCAGTTTAGAACACATTCCTTCATGAATTGGCAGCCATAGGTAGTGTTTGTACAAAAAAATTCCAGTTCAAAGGCCTAGGTGAAAAATCAAGAGTTTTCGCGTTTTTCGCGCATTTCGTTCATTTCAGCGATAAACAGACACATGATTCAAATCATTATTTTTCATCTAAACAAAACAAATATCACATTAGAACACCAATTCATACAAATCAGCAGCCATGTATTCATGAAAGAATAAAATTTTCTAATTTCCAAGTCCTAACATGGAAACCTTGAATTCGTTTATTTTTTGAAACTTTTCGGTTATCACAGAAATATGCAGAAATATTATTTCATCCAATATTTTTCATCAAAACAAATCAAAAATCATTTTAGAATACATCCATGCACAAATCACCCCCCCCCCCTCATGATGTTTATGCAATAAAATTGTGATTTTAAGTTATAGAATTCACTTTTGGAGAAATCTTGCGGAAAGAATCGTGTTTTCGTTAGAAAATAAATTTTCTCTCCCAAAAATTAACTCAAATAGAATTGAATATGTAGAAATTAGTAATCAAATAGTTCAAAATAATTTTTCCATAATTTATTTCATAGAAATCAGTTTAGAAATCGAAAGAGAATAAAAACTTACGATTACAGTCATGAAATCGCGAAATGGTAAGGTGTTGTCAATATTTCGGGAGAGAGAAATATTTTGAGAGGTTTTTCTGCCAAAATACAGAAAGAATAAGAAAATGGCTGCTGGAAACCCTTGTTTGGCTGAAAATTAGAATATATATTAGGGTTGGAGTGGAATTTTCACTTTTACCCTTAATGAAATAGGTTAGGAGAATTTTTGTGTAGTGGGCTTTTGGGTATTTGGGCTTTTCCTTTAAAAATTTTGGCTGAATGGAATTAAAATAAAAATAATATTTTTCTTATTAATTCTAGAACATTTTTCTCAAAAATATTTATTTAAAAATATTTTAAAAATACCCATAAAATTATTTTATGCTTAAAAATTGTCTTATGCATGAAAATTCATTTTATTTAAAATAAATTCTTTTATGCAATTGCACTTCATGTAAATCATTTATTTCACAATAGCAACACATATTATGCATATTAAAATTAATTTCATATGCCACATACTCATCAATCACTTAGATCACAAATTTTCACACAAGCACACACTTAACCTTATAGGTTCTAATTCAAGCAATTTATCATGAAAATTCCTAGGGTGGGTGTGGGTTGTTACATTAACTCTAGCTAAACTTGACTTGTCTAAAATCAGTCCAAGACCTCATTGGCAATAAATACCTCTTTCCCCCATCAACCTTTTAAGGCACCTAGTGAGTCAACAAGGCAAGAAGGATACTAGTCAAAGTCTATGTCATTAAAGTCCAAGTCATCTTTTTTAGTTTGACTATTAGAGTCATTTTTTTTCAAGACTATTTATCGGTGTCATCTTTTTTTCAAGTCTATTTGTTAGAGTCATCTTTTTCAAATCTATTTGTCAGAGTCATCCTATTGAGTCTTTTGAAGTCATTCTTATTATAATAAAGAAAAAAGACATTATTTAATAAAGTTCCTTTCTTTGTGCATTTGTTTTCATTGAATTTGAATGAAAAAATGAATTTTTGTTCTTTCCTTTTCAATTTCAAGGTCTAAATATGAAAAGATAAAATTTTTGATAATTAAAATCTGACCTAATTAACAAATCCCTAAGCACTTAAAATCAATCAAAACATGATAACAAATGCAATGACTTAAAAACCAGTCCTTTGCAAGAAGAAAGAACTATACGGGGTTTGATTCCCATTCAAAGGGATATGTAGGCTTGCCATATCTACGGCATTCAACTCTGCTAAAATTAATAACTTCTTCTCTCTATCATCTTTTTCACATAGTTTAGGATTGAAATTGTTTTTCTTAAATAAAAGCCAAAATTTTAGTTCTTCTTATTATAATTGTTTTATTATTTTTTTTCTTACTTTAGTTATTTAGATTATATTTGGGGAATGTGTGCTTCTCCTAGAACCCATAAGGGCTAGAGGAAAGATCCCTTGATTTTGATATTTTAACTTGTAATAGTTTCAAGTAGTTTTCCTTTATTTTTTGCATTTTATAATAGTCATTATCTCATATTTTGCCATGCATTTCATGAATAATATTTGTTTCATGCATCATATTATATCTATTCATGCATACATAAAACTTCTTTTTAAAAGCTATTTTGTATTTAAGCCAAACTATTTTTTTTGTATTGTTTTAGCCAAAGCCTAGTCTTCGAGTCCTCTTTAGTCATTCAAGGACTAGTGCTTTTCATTGGGATAAATGTTATAATTTTTAGAGTCAATCAAATTGGGTTTTTCCTTTAATTCTCCCAACTAAAATAAGCAAAATTAAAGTGGCGACTCAATTGCAAATTACAATTTATAAAATACAATTGTCTGAACTCATAGCGAGTTCCCATCGTGATATTTCTCCCAATGAGCATTTTGATTCCCTTTTAGCATATTGGATCAGTGCTCGAGCAAGGCCTCACAGTAATATGTTACTCTTCCTTCTTCTTTCTTCGCATATGTGTTTTATACACAAATTTATTGATTGCTAGAATGAATGTTTAGATCTAATTTGGTGAAGTGAAATTTTTAAAATGTCTAAAATTTCACCTCACCACCTTACTTCCACTGTGGTTGGCTTCACTATTCCTTCAGTTGGTATTAGAGCCACTTAATTTCTATGTAAAACCATTGTATGTGTTGTTTCAAAGTTTTTTATTTGGTTGAAAAGAAGTTGTTACACAAATATTATGCACTTAGACATAAAAGTTGTGACCGTGAATCAAGAATTGTGACAACGATTTGCATATCATGACCACGATATTGATGTTGTGCCTACGAACTTGTGGATCAGAACAAATGTTGTTAAGTCAATTGGTAGAAATCATGCCCATAAAATTTGTATTGTGGTTGCGTCATGCATTTCATTGTGTCTATACCTAACTTCTATTTTTCTAAAAGTTATTTTGGATTTATTTTTCAATCAAATAATGTATGTGACTTAAAATATGATTTTAAGCTATAGAAACCTTGAATATATGATATTCAAAATGATTTTTTAGAAATGTTCCATATATATATATATATATATATATATATATATATATATATATATATATATATATATATATATATATATATATATATATATATATTTATGTATATGTTTTGTTGTTGTTTAAAAGGCATGGATAGTGTGAACACTTAATTTTGCACATTCCAGTATGCATTTGAACCTTAGAAGCACTTGGGCTCGGTAAACAAACCGTTAGAAGCTAAAAACTCTCAAAATGGAAAAAATCAAAATATTTCTTTTTGGCATTTAAACCCTTTTAGATCATTCGAGACTGAGTAACGAGTATAATGCAACTAGAATCATGAAAAACATACAAGAAATGAGCAAGAACAGGCAAAATGGGCGAAAGCGGGGCCAGTTACCATAGAGCTCTACAGCACTGCTGTGAAGGCCTCTGTTGAACTGCAAAGGTCTCTGTGGCACTATCGCAAAGAGCTTTACAGCGCCGCAAAGGCCTTTGTGGTAACTCCAGTGAAAATTTGATTTTTTACAATCCCACATTGGAATTTAGTGTTTTCTATGCGCCAAACCTCTTCCTATATATAGAGGGCCTTCCCACACTTCAAAACAACAACTTATAAAGCTTGAAAAGCATTACTTCAAGCAAAATGCTTTGCATTTGCTCCTTGCTTTGCAAAGCGAGTGGGGGGGTTTCTCCTTAATTCCTACTCGACTAGTTTAAGGCTTTCCGCTGCCCGCCTATTTGAGGCAAGTCTCTTGCCTAAGGCTCATGTCTGCCCACCCAAGGCTAGCTACCACTTGCCACCCGAAGCTAGCTGTCACCTGTAGTCCAAAGCTAGCTATTGCTCTCCGTCCAATGCTAGTCGCCGCCCACCATCTGAGGTAAGCTTCTTTTCCCTTAATTTCATTGTTTCTTTTATTTAGTTAATTAAATTGATTCATCTAGGTTGCTAGCTAATCAACTCAGTAATCAATTAAATTAATTAATTAATTCAACCCTCTTTTAATCAATCAATCAAAACATGATAAAGTGACTAGGATAAACTAACCCCTTCATAAGAAGGGAGAACTGCATCGGTTCTGATTCTCATTCAAAGGGATACATAGGCATGCTTGGTTCAGGCATCGAACCCAATTAAAACTAACAAACTCTCTCCCTTATCACCTTCTTCACTTACTTTTATTTTGCTTTCCTTTACTTAATTATTAGGTTTAGTTTGGGGAATGTGTGACTTCCCTAAAACCATAAGGGCTAAAAGATGTATCCCTTAAGTTTGGATTTCATTGTAATATTAACTCTCTTTTATTTTGAATTCTATTTGTGTATAAACTTTGTAGATTGAATGATCATGCATATTATAAATTGTTCATATATTTTAATTTATTCATGAAATATATTTTAAGCCACTTTTATAATACTTGGCTAAATTTATTTTGTTAAATTAAACCGAAAACCTAGTCCTTGAATCCTTTTTGGTTTTGAGGCTAGTGATCCTTTTTCTTTTGGGTTATAATTGGAGTCAAATGGGTTTTTTCCTTATATTTTCCCAAATAAAAATAAATTAAGTTGGCCATTCCTAAAAAAAATTTTCAAATCTATCAAAGATAAGCCTGAGGGCTTCCTCATAAGTTCTTTCCCAAATGAGCATTTTGATTCCCTTTAGTGGATCTAACCGATGCTCGAGCCAGGCCTCACAGATGCTTGACCATGGATTAGGAAACTATAATGTATAATTTCTTATGTGGACTTGTAATAATTAATTTTATTATTTGATGGTACATAATTAAATATTAATTACTTATTTAGGTTGAAATTAATTTCACAGAGCCTATAAGATCTTTTGTTTTTGTAATCTCACCTTAGAATGCCAAGGTTACTAATTTACATATAGAAATGTAGATATGCAATAATAAGAAGAGGTTCAACCCATGAGGATTTCTAGTGGGAGCATAAAGGTACAAGTATTGTAATCTTATGCTTCTAATTTATTTAACCTATATCCTTAATACATTCCCTGTGGCCAGTTAGTGGATCTATAGAATCCATGATTACACCTATGTATATATTGTTCATTTTATGAAATATATATATGATATATATGACTACATATCATGTATGTTTAAAATGGATAATGTGCAAAGTGAGACTAAATTAATAAAGCCCAAAAATCTTTCAAAGAAAATATAGAGTCATAGTTCTCTATTGAAGCACTAATTCAAGAAAATTCAAACACTCATGTCAATGGTTGTGGATACATAAGAATGATATATTTGGTTTGAATGTCTTTTTTAAGTTATTATGAAGCATGTGATGTTAGAGTATAGGATACATTGTATGTCAATAACGACAATGAGTATCTGATACTATCATGACCCAATTTCTACATTGTGATAGTCCTAGACTTAAGGAGACTAAAGGTCACATAAAGTAGTAGAACCCTATCGATCCTATCATTATTTAGCATATTCCATATTATCTTATCCCAAAATCAAAACCCAATTACTCTTTACTATTTTTATTATTACTTTATCCATTCACTTGTAGTTAATAGACTTTAATGCCATTTCAAAACCTTTAATTAGAGCATTATGCTTAAATATTTTTAAATACTATTCATACATTTCTTACCTACTATCATAAATATGTATATATAACATTTACTACTATTCATTTATGATACTCTCTAATACAATACATTTTAGTACTAAGCCTTCAAACACTCTGGAGCTCTAGATCAGTTATTCATAAGGTAATATAAGCAAAGCTAAAAAACATGGCAATTTAGCACATAATTCCCAAGTAAAGAAGTATAGCTCAGAATTTACCTTGCTAATGAGTCACCCTAACTTGAAAAATTTTAAATAAATATGGAATGAGATAAGCTCAGTAAGTACATAATAATATAACATAATATAAAGGCAAGATTAGGTATCACCTAAATAGGTTCAAGATGGTAATGGAGTAATGTTAATCAAAATTGGACATTTTAGTTCTTAAATACATTTTAGCAGAAATAATAATGTTTTGAAAGTGGAAATCTTCCCACACATGAATATTAAAGAGTGGCGGTCTAAGCCTTGCTCGTTCACATGCATCACACTATGCAGGACAGATTGGGTCTTGCGGTTAGGCATTCTCCCATAACAAAGGTTGGGTACTCTCGCCCTACCTATAGGCTTATACTAAATGTACAAGGTCTAACATATTTTCTCGCACTAGAGGAGATTTCTACTTAATCGTAGGTATTAATGAAAGACACATACAAGGTTTATATTAGGAATTCAATGGAAAATAGTTTGGCATATCAATCATTCTCATCACTGGGCATAGCATAAAACCATTGTAGGAGGCTCATCATGGTCAAATATCATATAAGAAGGATACGAATTTCCAAAGGCTCAACAATTAGTGGGCAAAAACATATTTAATGTCACTTTAAGGTGCATGTCAAAGGATGATATTTTAAGCAATGGTTGTAAGCAAGATGGCATAATTACAACATTTTATTAAGCACTCACCTTAAACTTCTTTGCTCCTATTGATTGTTTACTCTTGATTAATTTAGTATCTTTCATAGTCTTAAGCAATTTTCTTGCCTTTGCCTTGAGGTTCTACACGATATTATTTTGATTACACATCAATTAGTAATCAATAATGTTACTAGTAATAATTTATCTATTTTATACTCATTTCACTATTTCAACTCACAATGGAGATATACTAATAATACTACATTTATGAATATTTCCATTTCCAATCATCTCCAAGCATGATTCCTTATTTAATTCCATGAAACCAAGTTTAAATCTTATAATTTCTAGATTGATCCATAAACCTTAGAATTTGCAGAAAACTATTAATTTCCTCTCCAGTTCTCAAATTAACTATGGATTCATCACATTAACACCTAGAAAATCAATTCCCACCAATTATTTGACTTAATTCACTCTCATTCATAAGAACCCTATCTTGTCCCACTTGGGTCAAATTTAGGGAAAACTTATGATTTCCCACCAAAACTTCAAATTAGTCATAGAAATATGAAGTTAATATAATATAAAACTTATATGATCATTCAATTATCAATATCTTGCATTGGAACACCAAGTTTCCTGATAAGTGCATATTTGACTATATTTTATCCCTTGTTCTTATATGGGTTTATCATTAAATTGAGTTTAATTTGTTTGTTAAGTGCTCTATTAGAGCATTTTGAGTTTTTTAGCTAATTTGGAGGTCATGAAACAATTTGTCTAGAAATTGCAAAGCGAAAGAGCGAATTCAATGAATTTTAGGCAAGGAGTTAAAACACAATAGGCAACATGCCCAAAAGTACAGGCATGTATCAGGGCATGTTAAGCCATTCTGCTAGTGTATCTAGGTGTGTTGTAGCCCATGTTGAAGAGCAAATTTTTGTAAAAGACACAGATGCCTACACGCCCAACAACATAGACATGCACCAGACCGTGTACACGAAAGGTGCTTCCTTTAAAAGATGTTTTCAAAGAGAAAAAAGGGGGAATCTGATTATTTGGAGAGAGTTTTACTTTAAGAGAACTTTCTAAGAAGAATGGAGTAGATTATAGCTGAGATCAAGAGAGAAGAAAAAGATTAGAGTGGATTCAAAGTGGGTGATTTAAGATCGAAAAGAAGATTTTTAAGAACTTTTCTATAGATTTTTTAATGGATCATTCTCTTTTGGATTTTTCATTATTCTTCCAATTTACTAGGAACTAAAACTCTTTTTATGTAGCTGGGATGAACCCTAGTTCTAATTGTATGGATTGAATTATTAGATTATTAATCAAATCATCTTTAGATTGAGTATATTCATGATTTATATTGATAAATTCTTAGTGACAATTGCTAGCTTGTTGATTTGATATCTGATTTCTTATTAAGGAGTAGAGATAACTTTGATTTGATTTGATTTGATCACTCATGAATATTAGGGATTGCTTAGGACTCCAGAGATAAGTTTACAAAATCCTTCAGTGTTTTAAATCCTTCAACTTAATGCTTTGCCTAACCTATTGAATAAGAAGATATTCTATTTAATTTGTTTAAGGAAAAGGGGATTGATTCACCTGAGAAAGGTTTAATTCTACTTTTAAGATTGTCAACTTGATTTATTAGTTGATTTGGTTGATCCCATATTGATGTTCTGAAATGCACACTAACAAACTGCAAGTGTAAAGGTTGTTATCAAGTAATAAAGTAGTAGGAATGAGTATTGTCTCCACAAGGATAGTTTATAAGTACTTGCACAA
Organism: Reutealis trisperma; assembly: GCA_947687605.1. Classification (NCBI taxonomy): domain Eukaryota; kingdom Viridiplantae; phylum Streptophyta; class Magnoliopsida; order Malpighiales; family Euphorbiaceae; genus Reutealis; species Reutealis trisperma. Next base: position 562,857 of record CANTUT010000078.1, on the reverse strand, counting down.
ACTTAAACTATTGTCTAGTCGATCAAAATGAAGATTAATTAAACTAAGCTAAATTAACTAAGCTAACCTAAGAAAGCAAGTAAATGATATTGATGAAATAATCTAAGTAAAGCTAATCTAGATATGAATCCCCCTAGTTTCTCATGCATATCAAATAATGAATTGAGTTGGACCCCCGTGAGATTAGTCTAAAACCTCTCTCAAGCGATCTAGTCCCTAATTCCTAGGTAAATTAGAAGGAATCTCTTCTCATCTAATATCAAATAGGAATAGCATTAACATCAGGGAGTTAAAGCTCAAAGAGTCTTTTAGATCTATCTCTAACATCCCAATCAACTCTCTATTTCCATGGATGATCTACCTATATCAGGGTATCTCTACTCGTTTAATATAGAAACAATATCCAATCAATAAGCAAGTAATTGCTAATTAGAATAATAAGATTTATCATGAAAATAAAACAACCAAAGATGAATTGATTAAGGTTTAAATCCTTTAATCTATACAATCAAAACTAGGGTTCATTAAAAATAGAATTAGTTCATACTAAAATTGAAGAATAAAGATGTAGAAAATAAAAGAGGAAGGAATCTCAAACAGATCTTGAAGATATTCTTTGAAATCTTCTCTTCAATGTTCCATATTCATTTGGATCTTGGTCTTTGATTTAATTAAATCCTTAATATATCTAGCCTTCAAGCCTCTCTCGTGACTTTAAGGCTTAACCAACCATTAGATCTCTATTTTTTTCTCTGTGATGGCTCTCCCTAGCTTTTTGTATTAGCTTCTTTATATAGGTGCGTTTCTAGGTTCATCACATGGCAGTGTCGGCGTTATGGCTACGCGCTACAACCATAGGCATAGCCGTGGCTCAAGCCGTGTGAAGCTACTAGATATATTAGAACTGGCCCTCAATTACATGGCCATATCACAGAGATTAGCTTGAATCCTTTGCCAATTTTCTTCCATTTTTGCTCCTTGTCTTCGTACTTTCTTAATGAATTGATCCATGGCTCCTAAAAACATAAAAGAACTCTATAAAGACACTAAACAAATAAATCAAACTCAATTTAAGGATAAAATACATTAAGAACAAGGGGTAAAATGTAGTTAATTAAAAACTTATCAAATTCCCCCACATTTGAGTATTTGCTTATCCTCAAGCAAATTAAATCATAACAACAGTAAGAAATAAAACCCACCTTCTGTAGTTAAAGAAATTCAAAAAGATTTATAGCAACTTGAAATTAGCAAGGCTCAAACATGGTAGCCAAATCAAGAAATCTCTAAAACAAATCTTAAAAACCTGAAACCTAAATTCTAAAGTTACAAGTTTGAGCAAATAATTCCACAAAGACAAAAGTTCAAGCAAAGTAGATTTATAAGGATTTTTCCCTTAGGTGCTTGACTACTCACTTGAACTTTCATTGACTATGCATTTCAATTCATGTTTTTTTTAATTAACTAAGGAGCCCGACTTGTTTGAATTGTCATCCTAGCCTTTTTATGTGAATGCAAATACTTATGGTGCTAATATTTAGCTATTCAGCTAGAATCATTCAAATGGCTACTAGCACTATTCGTATTCTTAACCCCTCTATTGTTTAACAGAATTAAGAACAACAGAATATGTAAACATTTTCAAAGCTGCTTTGCACAATCTTCTTTTTTTTTTTTTAATTTATTTTTTGTCTTTTTTTTAAGAAAAATAGTCAACTATCTAAGGTATTAAGCATTTCTACTAAACTAGAACAAAAGTAATAGTGAAATAAAATAGGCTCAAAAAGTGTAACTAAAGTTTCAAATTTAATGCCAAAAAAAAAAGATACGCAAAAATTTAATTCCCTAATCATGACGACCACATTTAATCCACACTATAATAAGTCATTATCATAGCAAAATTAGACCAATTTATCACTAGAGAGAGAGTTAATTTCAAATCAAACTATTGTCACAACTCAATTCACTCAATCTCAAGATTCAATAAAAGATAGGGCACAATAAAACACCTCTCCCCCACACATAAGTTACACATTGTCCCCAATGTGTTATAAACAATTAAAATGAAAAAGTAAAAGAGAGAATTAACTACCCTAAATGATGTACCATATAAATCTTGTGCAGTGTTCCTTCCAATGAGAGTTTGCCATGATCAATGTTTCTGCATAGAGAAAGATCAAACTACAACCTAGATGAGATCCATTCAATGGAAAATAAAAATAAAAACAAAATATAACAAAAAGAAAATAAAAATAAAAGAGAAATAATAAAAATAAAAACAAAAACCATTAATGGGTTGCCTCCTATTCAGCACTTCTTTAACATCATATTAGCTGGACGTTATCATTATTCATCCTCCACCAGTGGAGTGGAGGTATCATTATGATGTCTACCTTTATGAACCAATATAAAAAAGAGTATACAAAGGTTGTGGCCTTTGCATAGCCTTATTTTAGCAATAATAAATATATTTTGTTCACCATTTCGTGCAAACCTAAGCTTGCTAGTTGCGAAACCATCATTGAACAATTGTACCCAAAGACTAGATGTAGGGATTTCAGCTTTAACACCTAGGAAAGCAGGCAAGTCACAAATGTTAGCTGCCTTGTGCAATTCCAATATGCTCCACCCAAATTCACTAACCTTTAGCTTCAACACCTCTATAAAACAAAATTCCCTTCCTAAAGAAAATTTAGAGAGTATAAGTACTGGCCACATACTTGATTTTCTAATAAAAATACACTTAGAGAAATGTGGCAAGGGTGTAAGATCATTTGTGGCTAGTTGTTCATATGATGGAATTTAGGGTATAAGAAGGGTAGGTATCGGGATTGTGAGTGGATTATTTGTATTCTCTTCATAAGGTGGGAGAGATGGAATGATAGGGGAGATGTGGATTTCATTACTTTATATCCATAATTTCCCTTTCCATGTTCTTACACAACTTGCTGTCATTAGAAGAGAATTCTTCAACACTTGAATACACTCCAACCATGTTATAACATGGATCAATTTGGGGTTGCTCAGTTAACCATTCATCCTCGTCAACTTCTTTGTGCAACATTCCTAAATTCACCTCTCCATTCTCACTTTCTTCATTTTTATCATTCGAAAAACAATTGATGGCAGTGATTTTTTGTTACTCTTCTAGAATGGCCTTGTTATCATTAGGTAAATTGCTTTAGATCTCTCACTTAGCAATTCCAAAATCTACACAACGAAATTTTTCAAATTGTGAAGAGAGGTCTATTGGTATTCCAGAGTTGTCCTGATGCTCGAAAATCTTTTCTCTATACCTTCCGCTAGTGTGACAAGCATCTCTTCCAACTTATGCTCCTCCTATGCATACTCAACATCTTATAATGTAGTGTCCACTTCAAATTGAGTTGCGAAGCCAATTTTTGATGCATTATTTCTTTTGTCCATTTCGCTGACCTAATTCTCCATAGATTCAGTGAATCTTTCTAATGCAAACTCAAGGGATGACTTCTCTTTTAGTGCTTCCTATGCATATACCTCTAGGAAATAAGTGTGATAGATGTATCCATGATCATCATATTGATCTCCCCAGTATCCCCATTCTGAATTTGGGTAAGAATTCTAGTCCTAATAGTTTTGATCAGCCATGGAGAAAAAAAAATTCTTTTTTTTTCCTAGAAACACAAACTTAAAACAAAACGAAAGTGTTAAATGGAAAAAAAAAACAAATAAAACAACTAAAAGTAAACCAAATAAAACAAGTAGATTAGAAACAAAAACAAATAAGAAAATAAAACAAGATCAATAATCTCTATCAATATTGCTAATATTATAAAACTATCCCCAGTAATGGTGCTAAAAACTTGATGTGTAGAAGTGCACACTAATGAACTGCAAGTGCATAGGTCGTTATTAAGTAATAAGTAGTGAGTATGAGTATCATCTCCACAAGGATAGTTTATAAGTACTAGCACAAACTTAAACTATTGTATAGTTGATCAAAATGAAGATTAATTAAACTAAGCTAACCTAAAAAAGCAAGTAAATGATATTGATGAAATAATTTAGGCAAATCTAATCTAGATATGAATCCCCCTAGTTTCTCATGCATATCAAACAATGAATTGAGTTGGACCCCTACAAGATTAGTCAAGAACCTCTCTCAAGTGATCTAGTCCCTAATTCCTAGGTAAATTAGAAGGAATCTCTTCTCATCCAAGATCAAATAGGAATAGCATTAACATCAAAGAGTTAAAACCCAAAGAGTCATGTAGATCTATCTCTAGCATCCCAAATAACTCTCTATTTCCATGGGTGATCTATCTATATCAGGGTATCTCTACTCATCCAATATAGAAACAATATCCAATCAACAAGCTAACAATTGCTAATTAGAATAATAAGATTTATAATGAAAATAAAATAACCAAAGATAAATTGATTAAACTTTAAATCTTTTAATCTATACAACCAAAGCTAGGGTTCATTATGTTTTGTCATAGTTTTATCTTATTTTTTGTTCTTTTAATTGTTAATTTGTAGTTTATTTTTATGAGTTTACAATGCTTTTAATGTGTTTGTTAAGTTGTTTTTAGTTGCAATAATAATTGAAGAAATTGAAGATATTTGGGCTAAATCAAAAAACTCATTAAAACATCGCATGTTGGGCAGCATACAATCACGTGGCAGTAAGCCTAGCGGCACCTAGCTGCCCGCCCAGCAGTGCCCAGTGCAGTGACCGCCAGCAACCAGCAGCACCCAGCAGTGGCTTGCCAGTGCCTAGCAGTGCCCAGCTGCATAAAGCCTCCTATAAGCGCGCAGCCCCAGCGCCTTACCAGTAGGCTCTAGCATCCTGCTGCAGAGAGCCTCCTATAGTTCACCAGCTCCCCAGTGCCTAGCTGCCTTCTCTAGCACCCCACAGCATCACCTCTGAGCATATTTGGAAGATTATCCGAGATTTTCTAGGATTTTCAACCCTAAATTATTTTTGGAAAGTAGAAACAAAAGAAAAAGTTTGGTTGTTTTAAATAGAGATGTATGAGGAAGAGAATCATCTTGATTTTGGGGAATTTTGGGGGGAATAATATCTTCTCTTCCAATTTTTTATTCTCTAAATTTTATTTTAGTTTTTAAATTTTAACACTTAGACAATATTATTTTTAGTGATTTTGGGAATTCTTTATGAATACGTCAAGAGATTAGGTTAGAACATTGAATGAATTTATAAGATTAATTTCTTGGTTATTTTCATCTTTTGATTATTGAATTGAAGATTTTAATTCAATGAATTTTTTTGATTTTAATAATTTGGATATTATCATTATATTTCCCATGAACTAATTTCAGTCTTGTCCAGGGTTTGTATGATGTGTTCATGATATGGAATTGAATATAATCTTATTTAATTATTTTTATTATCCCTAATTGAATTGATTGATTGTTATTGAACAATTGCTTAGCTACCAATTGTTTGACCTAGGTTTTGAATGGTGGAACGAGAGTTGAAGTTCAATTCTAGATTTCATTCCTTTAGGATCTTAAAACAAATTAGAATTATAAGTTTTAAGATTAGGTTTTAGTTTTTGATATATGATTTGATAGAATGATTTCTATGAATGCAATTGCTAATAGAGTGATTTTCATTCTTTGAATTGTTAAAAACTAAGGCTTTAGGATAATCAATTGGGTATATTTATGAATATATAGGATTGATAAACTGAATACAAACTCTAGGCATCATTCATTCATTGTTTTAAAACCTATTGCATTTTAATCTACATTTTCTCTTAATTTCCTATTCTTTTCAAATCATTCAAATATTTCCATTTGCAATTCCTTGAGAGACACGACCTCTGGTGCTTCTGATATACTACAATTGTCCTATAAGCTTGCGGGTCACTTTTTGGACAATATATTTTGAGGCAAATAAGTTTTTGGTGCTGTTGCTGGCAATTACAAGGCAAATTTGTTTATTTCATTATGAATATATTCGTTTTTAATTTTTATTTACATTTATTTTTTGAGATTTTTATGCAAGGGAGAAGATCTCAAGAAGGAGAGATTATCCCTTTTGTTGATAACATGCACAAGTTAAGTGGAGAAAGAAAAAGACTATAGCTAAACGAGGACTAAGTTGATCCAATAGATCCCAAAAATCTAAGGGTAGAAGGCCAAGAAGAACAACCATACATCATGGCATAAGAATGGAGTCCCATGAAGGATTATGCTAGGCCAATCATAGGCACTGCAACATCATGCATTAGACTCCATGCGGCTGCCTAGAATTATGAGCTAAAAAACATACATTACAGCATGCTCCCATCCTTTTATAAAGTGCCAAATAAAGACCCCCTCAATTTCATTAGGGATTTCTACTCCACCATACAGACCTTTCCTCTACAAGGTCTAACTGAAGATCAGTTGTGGATGAGATGCTTTCCTTACACCTTGAAGGACAAAGCTAAATCTTGGCTGATGACACTTATTCCTGATTCATTGACTACTTGGGAGGAGGTGTACAATAAATTCATGGGGAAGTTCTATTCTCACCAAAAGACAGCTAATTTGAGATCGAAGATTGAAACCTTCACACAAATTGAAGGAGAGCCTTTTCGTTGTAATAACCCATACCCACTCTAGGAATTTTCGTGATAAATTGTTTGATTTAGAACTATTAAGATTAAGTGTGTGCTTTTGTGAAAATTAGTGATCTAAGTGATTGATGAGTATGTGGCATATTAAATTAATTTTAATATGCATAATATGAGTTGCTATTGTGAAATAAATGATTTACATGAAGTGCATTTGCATAAAAGAATTTATTTTAGAATAAAATGAATTTTCATGCATAACACAATTTTTAAGCATAAAATAATTTTATGAGTATTTTTAAAATATTTTAAAATAAATATTTTTGGGGGAAATGTTATAGAAATAATAAAAAAAATATATTAATCGACGATACCCGCAAGCAATCGGGGTAATCATAGTATACTGAAAGTTCCCAAGGTCGTCTCACAAGGAAGTGCAAAGGAAAAAATACTTACTTTTCTAATTTAGAAATATAAAAACAAATAGAGAATTGCAATAAAATAAGAAATTGTACTAGGATCTAAATATCTAAATTTTTCTTGAAATTTAAAGGAAAGAAAAAAAAAATATGAGACCTTATGCAAATTGGATGTTTAGGATTTGAATGGATTTCACTAGTCCTTATATGCTCAGTAAATCTTAACCCAAAATGATAATTCTATTAATTACTTTTTTTTATAAATAAATCTCTTGAACCTAATTCAATAGCTTTCACATTCATGAATTAAACTCAATAAATTTATCTAAATCAAAAGTAATTTTTCTTTCTAGGGTTTATATTTCTAATTTGTCCTAGAAACTCAAGTGAATTAATTCTGATTTTAAATTTCATCTCTCGATCCATCATTTAAAACCTAAATTGAACAATTGGTGATCAAGCAATTATTCGTAAGAATTAAACCAATTCAAATTTGAGAGAGTAAGGCAATTATCATTTTGAGAAGAAACAATCATAGCATATTCATAGTTAGTTACCTTCAAATCCTAAACAAAGAAAGATTTAGCTCATGATAGACAAGATAATCATCCCAATTTCATTACACACTAAAAAATCCATGAAAGTAATTTAGCAAATTAATTAACCAAAAGAAAGTGATGAAATACAAAGATCCAAACCTTGACACTAAGTGAAAGAGTTTTGTTTCTATCTCTAGAATAGTTTTTCCTCTTTTCCAGATCTGGTTCTTCCTTCTCTTGGTAGCTATCCCCCTTTCTTCTTATGAGCTCCAACAAAAAAAAAAAATTGGAAATCCTCCCTCCCCTCTTGTAAAACTCTCTATATATCATTTTTATAGAAAATAACTGACTAATGTTTTCAAAATATTTAAAACTCATATAAGATAATTCTGTTCCAAAAACACGCGGCTAGGCGCTGGAAATTGTCGCCAGACACTGGGTAACAGAAACTGCTGCTTACAGCGAGGCGCTGGAAATTACAGCGAGACGCTGGAAATTGCTGCGAGACGATGGAAAAGTGTAGCCAGGCGCTTTAAATCTCAGTCTTGGAAAGGCAGCGGGTCGCTGGGATTCACCGCGAGGCGCTAGAGTTGTTCTCTGCTGAATGCCATCGGCAGCTCGGTTATTCACGTGCACTTGTCATTTCCAAATTCTTCCCATTCCTCTCTACTTGTTTAGCATCTTCACATAATTTCTACAAACATAGATAAACCTTCCTCAAACCTTAAAAAGCACAAAATAAACATAAAAACAAATATAAACTTTACAAAATTAATCAATTAAACACCATAAAAATCCATATAAACATGCAACAAACAATGTTATAGAAATAATAAGAAAAATATTCTTTTTATTTTTAATTTTACTTAGCCCAAAATTTAAATAAAAGCCCAAATACCCAAAAGCCCACTATACTAAAATCCCCCTAACCTAGTTCTTTAAGGGTATTAGTGGAAATTTCATCCAAACCCTAATATATATTCTAAAATTCAGCCAGACCAAAGTTCTAGCAGCCATCACTTTATTCTTTCTATATCTTGCCAGAAAAATCCTCTCAAAATATTTCTCTCTACCGAAATTAAGAAAACACCTTTCCATTTCGCAATTTCTTGACCGTAATCGTAAGTTTTTCTTCTCTTTCAATTTCTAAACTGATTTCTATAAAATAAATTATGAAAAAATTATTTTGAACTGGTTGACTATTGATTTTTATAAATTTAATTCTATTCGGGTGAGTTTTTGGAAGAGAAAATCTATTTTCTACCGAAAACACAATTCCTTCCGCGAGATTTCTCCAAAGGTGAATTCTATAACTTAAAATCACAATTTTTATGCATAAATATCACAGTTCGGGGGGGGGGGGGGGGGGGAAGGAATTTGTGTATTGTTGTTCTCTAAATTAATTTTTGATCTGTTTTGATAAAAAATATTGGATTAAATAATATTTCTGTATATTTCTGTGAAGACCATAAAGTTTCAAAAAAACAAAGGAGTTCAAGGTTTTTGTCTTAGAACTTGGAAGTTAGAAATTTCTATTATTGAATTGATATATGGCTGCCAATTTGTGTGAGGAAGTACTCTAATATGATATTTGTTTTGTTTATATGAAAAATATTGATTTGAATCATGTGTCTGTTTATTGCTGAAATGAACGAAAAGCGCGAAAACTCATGAATTTTCATCTAAGCCTTTAAACTTGGAATTTTTTTGTATAAATCCTATCCATGGCTGCCAAATCATGTACGGATGTGTTCTAAACTGATATTTGCTATGATTGAATGAAAAATAATAGTTTAAACAACCTGTTTACATATTTCTGAAATGACCGGAAAATACAGAAAATAAGAAAATTCATGGTTTTGTGCTCTATAATTCAAAAGTTCAATTTTTATATATAAACAACACCAAGTGTGGCCAATTCATGTGGATTAAAATTCTAAAATGATTTTTGTTGTGTTTACATGAAAAATTTTGGTTCAAACTATGTTTTTATATATTTCTGAAATAGACAAAAAGTGTAAAAAGAAAAGGAAATTAGTTTTACCTTAGTGATGCATTCGGCCTACATGAATATTTTTTTTCCAAAGTTTACAATTTTTATGTGACATGTTTTGATGATTATTGACATGTATGTATGTATAATAAATGATAAAATTTCATGTTAGTTGAAGCTATGATTCTAGATAAGTTTAAATGCATTATGGTATACTTAAGGTATACTTAAGGTATCTTAACCTTGTATTGAGATTAGAGTACAAATATGATTGGGAAATATGGAACTAGATGCTATGATGACTTGATAATAAATACATGGTTTTAAGTTGATGAAGTGACAATTGAATAAAAGGGATCATAAAAGTTAAGCATGACACTTGAAAGGTTAATTGCTAAGTTGACATGTATGGAAGTGTAGAGTGTATTAAGATGATTATTAAAGTGAAATAATATTGAGGTAATAATATTATGATGACCTTAGAAAGGCATTGACAAGATTGTAATGTGTTCTCATGTGAGCCTATAAAGCCTAAGTGTGCAAGACTTTTAAATTCAATGTATTATCTACAAGTGATGAGTACACCTATGTGTGAACTTTAAGTGTATGTATATGCTATATGTGTATGGGTAGTTATGGGATAGGAGCATCATGAGTAAATAAATACTAAGTATTAAATCAAATATTATGTTAGAGTTTGAAGAGCTTTATAAGTGCAAAGGGACTATGTATACTAGGAGCAAAGGAACCCCAAGGTGAGTAAACACTATGTTCATGTTACAAGTGTGAGTAAACTCTATATTCCTATTTCAAGTGTGAGTAAACATCGTATTCATTCTAAAAGTGTAAGTAGCATTTTGTTATGTTACAAATATGTGATACCATGTTATGTAAGCCTTTGTGATCTTTGAAACCCAAGTTCATTCTATTCTAAATATTATTATATGATTTCTTTGACAAGCTTGGGTTGCCAAAGGACCTTTGGTCCAAAACTAATTTGTTTATCCAATGAGAACTTCTTATGATTAACACCCTAACTTATATTCTTTCTGGAACTACACTATTATTATATCTTTTGTTCTAAAGTTAAACCACTATTGTTATTGGGATACATGTTATTGTTGCCTTATGTGATATTGTTAATTATGATTACCTTTAGCTCTAGCTATGGTACCTTTAACACTTTATGCAGAATCCTCGTGTCGATGCGGGTAATCATCAGAACCTGTGCATATGGTCTTAACCTAATGGATAAGGGTTGTGTATCCACCTCAGCTAGAAGGGGCAGTTCTAGCCGTGGAGCCTAATTAGCTTCATGCCTTATAAGCGATAGGAGTTGGAATTTGGAATAAGGCCACCTCTCCTTTATAAGTTTGAGTGATAGAGCGATAGCCTTCACTCTTTATAAGTTATAAGTGTGATTTCTGCAGACTTGCCAAATTGAACCCTTGTTAAATTGTAACCTGATACATGAATTATACATCATGAACTTTGTGTATAAGTTATATGTTTCCTTTTCAAAGGAATATGTGATATGTATATGCCTTATCATTTACTCATTGAGATCTTCTATCTCACCCCTTTTTTTTTTCCTTACGTCGTTCTAGGTGAGCAAATGTGAGGAGGCAAAGTAATGGCTCAAGCATTCTACTTCGCTTTGGGGAATTCCTTGTCCAAGTTATTAATAATACTAATTTATGGAATCTAATCATTAGATGCTCCGAGAATGTTGATTGATACTTATTGAGATATATTATTTTCCTTATGGATTTTATATGTAATGATTTATTTTAGACTTCCGCAATGTAAGGTATTCATCTAAATGTTTAAACGAGTTATTGTAAGAGGTTTGGTAAGATCCTAGGCATGATTTGTTATATATGTAAGTGGGCTCTATAGGCATGGGTGACCTTATGTCTCCTTATGTCCTAGGACCATCATATCTCTAAGGTTGGGATGTGACATTTATGAAGCATGGGAATGGTTCAAGATGTTGCAAATTCAATGCCCACACCATCATCGTCCATTGCAATTGCTCAACCAGTTATTTTATAATGGGCTCACATTCTAGAGCCAAAGCATAGTTGATAATGCAGTGGGAGGAGCAATAGGAGAGATCACTGCTAAGAAAACTTATAAACTTTTTGAGATGCTTGGTGCTAACTCTCAGCAGAAAAGTGTGAGAGGAAGAAGAGTTAGATTTGAAAAAGGAGCTCTAAGGAAAGATGTAGCTATGCAAATAGCTGAGCTCACTAGAGAAGTTAAGCTCTAAACCATGAAGGGGAACACAGTAGTTCAACAATAAGAGGTATGTGGTGTTTGTGGTATTTTTTTGTCATAATGCTAATGTTTGCCCTTCGAGTTTTGATTCTTTTGCTGATGATTATAAGCAAGCTCAAGCCTTGGATAGTTTCCAACTTAAGGAGAGAAATGACCCCTTTTCCAACACCTACAACTAATGTTGGAAAAACTATCCAAACTTTTCTTGGAGAAACAACAACCAATGGTAGTAGCAACCTCAGTTTCAAATGTAGCAAAGAGGCCAACCATTCCAAGGAGAATCATCAAATCAACAATAGCAAAGGAAGCCATCTTTGGAGGATAGCTTGAATGCTTTCATTCAAGCTAGCACTAAAATTCAGGAGGCTAAGGACAAAAGATTTGACTCTTTAGAAGCAGCAATGTGGAACGTAGAGATTCAAGTTGGTCAAATTGTAAGCCATATGCAATCAAATAAAAAAGGGAAACTTCCTAACCAATCGGAGCAAGCTAAGTCTATCTCGGTTCTTTAGAGTGGTAAGCCAATAAATGACAATGTTGATAAAGTTTCTAACTATGCAGTGGTGGAAGAGAAAGAGATGGAGACATCCTCTCCATTTAAGTTACACAAAGCAAACAATCCTCATCAACCTCTTATTCCATTTCTAGGCTACTTAAAAAATGGTAAGTAAGACAAGCAGTTTGATGAGCTTTTCACAATGCTATCTAAGGTAAGTATCAATTTGCCCTTGTTTGATGTGATTAAGAATATGCCTGCATATGGAAAATTTTTTAATGATCTGAATTCTAAGAAAATAAGGCTAGAGATGGAGGAGAAATTAGTAGTGTTTGAGGTGCTTAATGCAGTACTCCAACAAAAATTACCTCCAAAAGCTAAGGAACTTTATAGTTTTGTCATTGACATTAGTATGGGCAATGGTGAAAATGCTAAAGGTGTGTTAGATTTAGGTGGTAGTATTAATTTGATGCCATATGCCTTATTTAAGCAATTGAATTTAGGAGAGCTGAAACCCACCAAAATGAGCTTGCAATTAGATGATAAGTCATTGAGATTTCCTAAAGGGATTATAGAAGATGTGCTAGTGCAAGTAGGAGGGTTGATAGTGCTTGTTGATTTTGTGGTGTTGGATATGGGAGATGAGTTGTCTAATAGGTTAGAATTGCATATCTTATTGGGCAGACCTTTTATGGCAACTACTAATACTTTGGTTAATGTTAAAAATGGGAAATTGACTATGATTGTTTTTGTGCCAAATATTGAATTTTCCATTTTTAATAGATTTTCTATTCTTACCACATCACTTATTAAGGAATGCTCCTCTATTGAATCCTTTAATTCTGCTGTCAAAGATGTTTTCTTGCAGGAATCCTAGGATAAAAAAATGCTATAGGTGTCTAAGTTGGTTGAGCTTAAGGAAGAAATGTATGGGAGCTCTCAAATGTTCAAGGATCAGGCCAAACCTCTTCATGATAAAAGCCATGTCCAAAAGTCCCTTGAACCAAGTATGAAAGTACTACTCTATAACTCGTGGCGGTGTCACGATCCAGGTAAATCTAAATGCAACTGGAGTGGTCCTTTTATTGTGAATATGGTACATCCCTCTGGAACAGTAGATTTGTTTAACTTTTGTAGAGATAAAATTTTTAGAGTCAATGGTCAAAGAGTTAAATCACATTTCAAGGGAGTGGAAAAATTTAAGGAATTTAAGGTTCCTTAATGTCTTTAAAAATATCCAGCTAAGATGACATTAAAGAAGCACTTGATGGGAGGCAGCCCATCATTGTCTTTAAAATTCTATTTTTAAATTTTGATTTTGTGTTTTACCTAGTCCTATATATGAAAGTTGTTTTGTCTTTTGAGTTGATGTTAAGGCATAATTGGTGGATTAAATGTATTATCTTATGATTTAAGGAAAATTTTGCTAGCAATCTCAAGTTTGAATGTTTTAAATGTTTTGCACCTATTATGATCTTAAAATGTTTTTGTTTACCTCTATTTCATCGCAAACCATGATAGACTTTACTTTACCATGATAAGAATATTTGAGCCTAAACATTTTTTCTTTATTGCCATATTGTGTGTACCTTGTTGATTGTGCATCTCTAGAGCTTGCTTAGGTATACTTTTTGAGACCACATGTTAATTTCAATTCAAGCATTAAAATGATTAAAATATTAGGTTTCACCCTTTAGTGTTAATGGCCAACCTTGAATGTTTATTTCCTTTAGTGAGCCACTTTGAGCCTTGACCTTTTCTTTGAAAACACATAATCTAACTTATCCTTTCACTATAATTTCCATTTTTTTTGTCCCTCATTGAGGTTTTTGAGCATTTGAAAATCATTTTCTTGAAAGTTGAGTATGTTAATATTGCTTGAGGTCAAGCAAAGTTTTTAAGTGTGGGGTGAGAGAACATATTGCCTTGGGGAACATATTCTTGTGTATATCATGATATTATAGACTTCATTTTGCAAATAATAATAATAATAAATAAAAAAAAAATAAATAAATAAAAATAAAAATAAAAAAAAGAAAGTTTTTAATGAAGTCTATTATTCTTTGAACATGTGAATTGCATTGCAAGTGTGGTTGTATAGAATATGGAAAGATTTTGCAATGAATTCATGAAGAAATTGGGAAATAGTGTGTCTTTGAGTGTTTCAATTTGTTATTTGGTCTTTCAATGCTCAATAACTCAATGATAAACTTATTTTTCCCTTTTTCCTACCATTACCCTAAGCCCTATTACAACCAAATTAAAGACCTTTTGATTGATGCATTGAATTAAATTAGTGGTGGAGATTAGATTAATAAGCAAGTTTATGGTAGTTTGCCTTCAATTTTGGTTTTGAGCGATCATTCTTTGCAACTTGAGAGAAACACTTAGTTAAGTGTGTGATCTATCATGTTAGCTTTGTTTAGAGATAACTAATTCCTTAGAAGAGGAAACTTGTACATACATTTGAAGTGTTTTTGCTAAGGTTATTGCTTTATGAGTACATAAATGGCATGATGTTTGTTGAGTTCTTATTTTATGCCATAATTATTGCTTTAGGACAAGCAAATTTCTAAGTGTGGGGTAGTTGTTTTGTCATAGTTTTATTGTATTTTTGGTTCTTTTAATTATTAATTTACAGTTTATTTTTTATGATTTTATGATGCTTTTAATATGTTTGTTAAGTTGTTTTTAGTTGCAATAATAATTGAAGAAAATGGAAGATATTTGGGCTAAATCAGAATACTTGGTGAAATGTCACACATTGGACAGCATACCATTGCACAGTAGCAGGCTATGCGGTGCCTAGCTACCTACTCAGCTCCACTTGCCAGTCCCCAAAAGTGCCTGCTAATGCCCAACAGCACATAGTAGCGCCTTACTAGAGCCTAGCAGCGCCTAGTAGCGCCCAGCTGCAAAAAGTCTCCTATCCCTGTCCCCTAGCTAGTAGTCTCCAGCGCCCTATTGCAAAAGGCCTCCTACAAGCCACCAACTCCCCAGTGCCTAGCTGCCTTCTCTAGCTCCTTACAGCATCACCTCTGATCATATTTAGAAGATTATCTCAGATTTTGTAGGATTTTCAACCCTAAATTACTTTTGGAAAGTAGAAACAAAAGAAAAAGTTTGGTTGTTTTAAATAGGGATGTCTGGAGGAAGAGAATCATCTTGATTTTAGGGAATTTTAGGATTTTTGAGTGGATAATATCTTCTCTTCCAATTTTCTATTCTCTTAAATTTATATTAGTTTTTAGATTTCAACACTTAGAGAAGATTGTTTTTAGTGATTTTGGGAATTCTTTGTGAAGATGCCAAAAGGTTGGGTTAGAACATCAAATTGGTTTATAAGATTAATTTCTCAGTTATTTTCATCTTTTGATTATTGAATTGAAGATTTTAATTGAATGAATTCTTTTGATTTTAATAATTTGGAGATTATCATTGTGTTTCTCGTGAACTAATTTCAGTCTTGTCTAGAGTTTGTATGATGTGTTCATGATATGGAATTAAATATAATCTCATTTGAATATTTTTATTATCCTTAATTGAATTGATTGATTGTTATTGAATAATTGCTTAACTACCAATTGTTTGACTTAGGTTTTGAATGAAGGAACGAGAGTCGAAGTTCAATTCCGGATTTAATTCCTCTAGGATCTTAAAACGAATTAGAAATATAAGTTTTAAGATTAGGTTTTAGTTTTTGATATATGATTTGGTAGAATGATTTCTATGAATGCGATTGCTAATAGAGTGTTTTTTATTCTTTGAATTGTTAGAAACTAAGGCTTTAGAATAATCAATTGGGTATATTCATGAACATATAGAATTGATAAACTGAATACAAATCCTAGGCATCATTCATTTATTGTTTTAAAATCTATTGCATTTTAATCTACATTTTCTTTTAATTTTCTATTCTTTTAAAATCATTCAAATTTTTTTCATTTAATTTGCTTTAAATCGAGACAAATATTTACATTTGTAATTCCTTAAGGGATACGACCTTAGGTACTTCCTATATACTACAATTGCCCCATATACTTGCGGGTTGCTTTTAGACAATATATTTTAAGGTGAACACATTACAAATAGAATTTGTTCATACTAAAATTGAAGAATAAAGATGCAGAAAATAAGAAAGGAAAAAATCTCAGACAAGATGCAGAAAATAAAAGAGGAAAAAATCTCAGGCAGATCTTGAAGATGTTCTTCGAAATCTTCTCTTCAATCTTCCACATCCACTTGGATCTTGGTCTTTGATTCTATTAAATCATCAATATCTCTAGCCTTCAAGCCTCTCTCATGACTCTAGGGCTTAGCCAACCCTTAGATCTCCATTTTTTTACTTTATGGCTACTTTTCCTGGTTTTCTACATTTGCTTCTTTATATAGGCGTGTTGTTAGGTTTATGACATGGTTGTGTCTCTGGGCGTGTCGATGTTATGGCTGTGTGCCATGGCCATGGCTCAGGCCATGTGAACCTACTAGACAAATTAGAATTGGCCCTTAAGTACACGGTTGTGTCTTTGGCCATATCAGAGAGATAAGCTTCAATCCTTTGCCCATTTTCTTTCGTTTTCACTCCTTAGCTTCATAGTTTCTTAATAAATTGATCCATTGTAACAAGCCACACCCAACCTAGGAACTTTCATGATAAATTGCTTGATTTATAACTAATAAGGCTAAGTGTGTGCTTGTGTGAAAATTTGTGATCTAAGTGATTGATGAGTATGTGGTATATTAAATTAATTTTAACATACATAATATGTGTTGCTATTGTGAAATAAATGGTTTACATGAAGTGCATTTGCATAAAAGAATTTATTTTAAATAAAATGAATTTTCATACATAAGACAATTTTTAAGCATAAAATAATTTTATGGGTATTTTTAAAATATTTTTAAATAAATATTTTTGAGGAAAATGTTCCAAAATTAATAAGAAAAATATTCTTTTTATTTTAATTCTTATTCAGCTGAAAATTTAAAAGAAAAGCCCAAATACCCAAAAAGCCCACTACACAAAAATCCTCCTAACCTAATTCATTAAGGGTATTAGTGGAAATTCCACTCTAACCCTAACATATATTCTAAAATTTGGCCAAACCAGGGTTTCTAGCAGCCATTCTCTCATTCTTTCTGTATCTTGGCAGAAAATTCTCTCAAACTATCTCTCTCTACCGAAATATTGAAAACACCTTTCCGTTTCGCGATTTCATGACCCTAATCATAAGTTTTTAATCTCTTTCAATTTCTAAACTGATTTCTATGAAATAAATTATGGTAAAATTATTTTGAACTATTTGATTACTGATTTTTATAGATTCAATTCTATTTGAGTGAATTTTTGAGAGAGAAAATTTATTTTCAATCGAAAACACGATTCTTTCCGCAAGATTTCTCCAAAGGTAAATTCTATAACATAAAATCACAATTTTATTGCATAAACATCATAAAGGGAGGGTGGGGGGCAATTTGTGCATGGTTGTATTCTAAACTGATTTTTAATTTGTTTTGATGAAAAATATTGGATTAAATAATATTTCTACATATTTCTGTGATGACCGAAAAGTTTCAAAAAATAAAGGAATTCAAGGATTTCGTGTTAGAACTTGGAAGTTAGAAAATTTTATTCTTGCATGGTCATATGGCTACCAAATTGTATGAATAAGTATTCTAATATGATATTTTTTTTGTTTAGATGAAGAATAATGATTTGAATCATGTGTTTGTTTATCGCTGAAATGAACGAAATACGCGGAAAGCGCGGAAACTCATGATTTTTCACCTAAGCCTTTGAACTTGGAATTTTTTTGTATAAACCCTATCTATGGCTGCTGATTCATGAAGGGATGTGTTCTAAACTGATATTTTCTATGATTGAATGAAAAATAATAGTTTAAACAACCTGTTTACATATTTCTGAAATGACTGAAAAATACTAAAAACAAGAAAACTCATGGTTTTGTGCTCTATAAGCCAAAAGTTGAATTTTTGTGTATAAATAACAACAATAGTGGCTGATTCTTATGAATTTATATTCTAAAATGATTTTTGTTATATTTACATGAAAAATCTTGGTTCAAACCATGTTTTCACATATTTCTGAAATAGACGGAAAGTATGAAAAGAAGAAGAATTTAGTTTTTACCTTAATGATGCATTCGGCCTACATGAACATTTTTGTCCCAATGTTTATAAATTTTATGTGATGTGTTTTGATGATCATTGACCTATATGGATGTATAATAAATGATAAAATTTCATGTTAGTGGAAGGTATGATCCTAGATGAGCTTAAATGCATTATGGTATACTTAAGGTATACTTAAGGTATCTTAACATTATATTATGATTAGAATGCAAATGTGGTTGAGAAATATGGAACTAGATGTTATAATGAATTGATGATGAACATATGGTTATGAATTTATGAAGTGAAAGGGATCAAAAGAGTTAAGCATGATGCTTGAAGGGTTAATTTTTAAGTTTACATGTATGGAAGTGTAAAGTGAACTAAGATAATTGTTAAAGTGAATTGATATTGAGGTAATAATATTGTGATGACCTTAAAAAGGTATTGATATGATTATAATATGTTGTCATAAGAGCTTATAAGGCCTAAGTATGCAAGACTTTTAAGTCAATATGCTATGTGCAAGTGATGAGTACACTTATGTGTGGACTCTAAGTGTATGTGTATGCTATATGTACTTGTGTAGTTATGCGATAGAAGCATCATGAGTAAATAAATACTAAGTATTAAATCAAATATTATGTTAGAGATTGAGGAGCTTTAGACATGCAAAAGGGACTACGTGTACTAGGAGCAAAGGAACCCCAAGGTGAGTAAACACTATGTTCATGTTATAAGTCCAAGTAACATATTGTTATGTTATAAATGTGTGAAAACATGCTATGTGAGCCTTTGTGATCCTTGAAACCCAAGTTCTTTCCATTTTTTAATATTATTATATGATTTCTGTGACAAGCTTGGGTTGCCAAAGGACATTTGGTCCAAAACCATTTTGTTTATCCAATGAGAATTTCTTATGATTAATACCTTAACTTATATTCTTTCTGGAACTACACTATCATTGTCTCATTGTTTGAAAGCTAAACCACTATTATTATTAAAATACATGTTATTGTTGCCTTATATGATATTATTAATTGTGTTTACCAATAGCTCTAGCTATGGTACCTTTTACCCTTTATGCAAAATCCTCATGCCGATGTGGGTAATCATCGGAACATGTGCACATGGTCTTAACCCGATGGATAGGGGTAGTGTATCCACCTCAGCTAGAAAAGGGTGCTTCTAGCCATGGGGTCTGATAAGCTTCACGCCTTCTATATGATAGGAGTTGGAATTTGGTATAAGGCCACCTCTCCTCAATGTGTTCGAGTGATAGAGCAATAGCCTTCACTCACTATATGTTATAAGTGCGATTTTTGCAAACTTGCCAAATTGAACCCTTGCTAAATTGCAACCTGATTCATGAATTATAAATCATGAACTATATGTATAAGCTATGTGTTTCCCTTCAAAGGAATATGTGATACATAAGGAATATGTGATAATGTATGTACCTTTTCGTTTACTCATTGAGATCATCTATCTCACCCCTTTTTCCTTTTGTGGCTCTAGGTGAGCAAATGTGGGGAGGCAAGGTGATGGCTCAAGCATTCTACTTCGCTTAGGGAATTCCTTGTCCAAGTTATCAATAATACAATTTTTATGGAGTTTTGTCATTAGATGCTCCGAGATTGTTGATTGATACTCATCGAGATATATTATTTTCTTATGGATTTTATATGTAATCACATATTCTATGAAATATACGAGGAGCTAGGGGGAGTTTCTATCTAGATAATCTATTCGTTGATTCTTTTTTATTGATTTGGCTTTTTTTCTGCATGTAGTTAATTTAGTCTAATTGTTAATTTACTTTAATTCTTGCTTTCTTAAAATTTGATTCACTAAACAATAGTTAACATTTGAACTAATACTTAAATAGTTTCTCTATGGGATCGACCTCTTTTGTGCTATACTACCTGAACGGTAGGTACATGTCACATCCCAACTTTGGAGATATGACGGTCGTAGAACATGGGGAGACATAAGGTCACCCATGCCTATAAAACCCACTTATACTTATACAAATACTGCCTAATATTGTATCAAACCCCATGCACTAACTTAAATATCCAGTAGTATAATAAACCTCAATATGCAAAAGAATAGTTTAGTAAAATACTTGGGAAACATCTCATAACAAAATAACATTTAAAGTTTTAAGACAAATCATCAATAATTAATATCCCAAAATAATCTTCCTGGAGTGTAACAACCCACACCTACCTTAGAAATTTTCGTGATTATTTGCTTGATTTAGAACTATTAAAGTTAAGTATGTGCTTTCATGAAAACTAGTGATTTACGTGATTGATGAGCATGTGGCATATTAAATTAATTTTTAATATGCATAATATGAGTTGTTATTGTGAAATAAATGATTTACATGAAGTGCATTTGCATAAAAGAATTTATTTTAAATAAAATGAATTTTCATAAATGAAGACAATTTTTAAGCAGCAAATGATTTTATGAGTATTTTAAAATAATTTTTAAAATAAATATTTTGGGGGAAATATTAAAATAAAATTGCATGTTAGTTGATGGTATGACCTTAGATAAGCTTAAAGGCATTTTGGTATACTTAAGGTATCTTAATCTTATATTGTGATTAGAATGTAAATGTGATTAGGAAATTTAGAACTAGATGTTATGGCAACTTGATGATGAACACATGGTTTTGAGTTGATGAAGTTACAATTGAATAAAAAGGATCATAAGAGTTAAGCATGACACTTGAAAGGTTAATTGTTAAGTTGACAAGGATGGAAGTGTAAAGTGTTTTAAGATGATTGTTAAAGTAAATTGATATTGAGGTAATAATATTGTGATGACCTTAGAAAGGTATTGACGTGATTGTAATATGTTTACATGTGAGCCTATTAGGCATAAGTGTGCGAGACTTTCAAAGTCAACATGTTATGTGTAAGTGATGAGTACACCTATATGTGAACTCTAAGTGTATGTGTATGCTGTATATGTATGGGATAGTTATGGGATAGGAGCATCATGAGTAAATAAATACTAAGTATTAAATTAAATATTATATTAGAGTTTGAGGAGCATTAGAAGTGTAAAGGGACTATGTATACTAGGAGCAAAGGAACCCCAAGGTGAGTAAACACTGTGTTCATGCTATAAGTGTGAGTAACATTTTGTTTACAAATATGTGATATCATGTTATGTGAGCCTTTGTGATCTTTGAAACCCAAGTTCTTTCTATTCTAAAATATTATTATATGATTTCTGTAATAAGATTGGGTTATTAAAGGACCTTTGTTCCAAAACTATTTTGTTTATCCAATGAGAATTTCTTGTGATTATCACCCTAACTTATATTCTTTCTGGAACTACACTATCACTGTATCTTTTGTTCAAAAGTTAAACCACTATTGTTATTGGGATACGTGTTATTGTTGCTTTATGTGATATTATTATTTGTGATTACCATTAGCTCTAACTATGGTACCTTTAACCTTTATGCAGAATCCTTATACCGATGCGGGTAATCATCGGAACCTGTGCACATGATCTTAACCTGATAGATAGGGGTAGTGTATCCACCTCAGTTAGAAAGGGGCAGTTCTAGCCATGGGGCCTAATCAGCTTCATGCCTTCTATGTGACAAGAGTTGGAATTTAGTATAAGGCCACCTCTCTTTAATGTGTTCAAGTGATAGAGAAATAGCTTTCACTCACTATGTGTTATAAGTGTGATTTCTGCAAACCTGCCAAACTGAACCTTTGCTAAATTGAAACTTGATTCATGAATTATAATTCATAAACTATGTGTATAAGTTATGTGCTTCCTTTTCATAGGAATATGTGATAATGTATGTGTTTCATCGTTTACTCATTGAGATCATCTACCTCACTCCCTTTTCCTTGTGTGGTTCCAGGAGAGCAAAATGAGGCAAAGTGATGACTCAAGCATTCTACTCCACTTGGCAGACTCCTTATCAAAGTCATTAATAATACCATGTCATGAAGTGCTATCGTTAGATGCTCCGGGAATATTGATTGATGCTCATTTTCAGATATATTATTTTCCTTATGGATTTTATGTGAAATGTTTAATTATAGTCTTCCGCAATTAAAGATATTCAT
Organism: Reutealis trisperma; assembly: GCA_947687605.1. NCBI lineage: Eukaryota > Viridiplantae > Streptophyta > Magnoliopsida > Malpighiales > Euphorbiaceae > Reutealis > Reutealis trisperma. The sequence continues at coordinate 540,317 of CANTUT010000078.1, read as the reverse complement.
TTAAATGTTTTAAAAGAGTTATTATAAGAGATTTGGTATGATCTGAGGCATGATTTGTTTATGTGTAAGTGGGTTCTATGGCATGGGTGGCCTTATGTCTCCTCATGTTCTAGGATCGTCATATATCTAAGGTTGAGATGTGACATGGTGCGTCTATGAATATCTCTTAATAACATGGTATTATTAAAGACTTTGACAAGGAATCCCCAAGCAAAGTAGAATGTTTAAGCCATCATCTTGACTCCTTACATTTGCTCACCTGGAACCACATAAGGAAAACATAATGAGATAGATGATCTCAATAAGTAAAGAATATAGCATAAACGATATCATATATTCCATTTTTAAGGCAAGCCTAGTGTATATAACACATAGTCCATGATTTACAAATCATGGTTTCACAGTTCTTAATTTAGCAAGATTTTTACTTTAGCAGGTTTATAGAAATCACACTTAAAACACTTATTACCCAATCAGAGTAAATGACTATACTATCTCATTCACTCAAGGGAGAGGTAGCCTCATACGAAATTCCAACTCCTAACCCATCATTTATAAAGTCCTTAAACTAATCAGGCTCCACGATTAGAACTGCCCCTTCCAGCTGAGGTGAATACACAACCCCATCCATTGGGTTAAGACCATATGCACAGGTTTCAATGATTACTCGCATCAGCACAAAGATTTCTGTATAAAGGGTTAAAAGTACCATAGCTAGAGCTAATGGTAATCACAAATAACAATATCACAATAGCCAATAATAACAAGTATCCCAATAGCAATAGTAGTTTAACTTTCAAACAAAAGACACAATGATAGTGTAGTTCCAGAAAGAATATAAGTTAGGCTAATAATCATCAAAAGTATTTATCATTGGATAATCACAAATGACTTTGGACCAAATGTCCTTTGGCAACCTAAGCTTAATAAAGAAATCACATAGTCAAATTTAAAATGGAAGTGAACTTGGGTTTCAAGAATCTCTAAGGTTCCCATAACATAATCATGATAGCTTGAACTTATAACAATAGCATAATGTTTACTCACCTTATGGTTCCTTTGCTCATAATATATGTAGCCCTTGGACTTTTAAGACTCCTCAATCTCTATCATAATATTTAATTCAATACTTAATACGTGTTTAATTATAATGTTATCCTATCCCATAACTACCCCATGCACACATAACATTCATATACACTTAGAGTTAAATATATAAGCGCACTCATCACTTGTACATAACATATTGACTTTAAAAGTCTTGCCCATTTAGCCTTCATAAGCTTATATGAAAACACATTAATTGATACCAAAATGTTTCTCAAGTCAAACATAATGTCATAATCTTAATATCAATTCACTTTAACAATCATCTTAGTACATATAACACTTCCATACATGTCAACTTATTAATAGCCTTTCAAATATCATGCCTATCTCTTATGACCCACTCATTCAATCAATCTCTTCATCAATTCAAGACCATTAATTCATCATCAAGTCATTATATAATCTATTTCTATATTTCTCTATCACATTCACATTCTAAACACAATATAAGGTTAATATACCTTAAGTATATCTTAAGTATACCGAAGTGCCTTTAAGCTAGTCTATAGTCATTCCTTTAACAAACATGCAATTTAACCATTTATCATACATACATACATGTCAATGATCATAAAATAAATCACATAAAAATTATAGACATTGAGATAAAAATATCAATATAGGTCGAATGCCCTATTCAAAAGCAAAACTTGAATTTTCTTATTTTTTGCCCTTTCCGTCTATTATAGTAATATGTAAAAATCTGGTTTGAACCAACATTTTTCATGGAATCATAACAACCATTTTAGAATGTAGACATGTAGGAATTAGCCCACATATACATTCATATGCATGAAAATTTCTAACTTTAAATTTTAGGATGATAAACCATGAGTTTTCTTGTTTTTGGCATTTTTTGGTTATTACAGCAATTTATAAATAGCTATTTTAAACCATCATTTTTCATTCAATCACAATAAATATTAGTTTAAAACATCAATATGTACAATTTGGCAGCCATGAATGCTTTTCATACATGAATATTCCAAATTTAGGGTTTAGGAAGAAAATAATGAGTTTTTATGCTTTCCGTGCTTTTTATTCATTACAGCAATTTTCAAACACTCTATTTAAATCATTATTTTTCATCCAAACGAAAAAAATATCATATTATAATTCCTCCATAGACAAATTGGCAACCATATGTACAAGAAATCATAGAATTTTCAACTTCTAAATTCTAGCATAAAAACCTTGAATTCCTTTGTTTTTTGAAAATTTTTGGTCATTACAATTATATACAAAAATATAATTTATTCAATATTTTTTATCAAAACATATAAAAAATTAGTTTAGAATCTAAATATGCAGTACTTGCCCCCCCTTAATGAATTTATGTTTGAAAATTTCAATTTTTTAGTTATAGTATTCACCTTTGGAGAAATCGTGTAGGAAGGTTGATGTTTTCGATAGAGAAATTAATTTCTCTTTTAAAAACTCACCCAAACTGAATTAAATTTGTAGAAATTAGTAAATAATTAGTTCAAAATAATTTTCTCCTAATTTTTTTCATAGAAACCATATAGGAAATTGAAAAGAAAGAAAAACTAACGAAACAGTTGCGAAATCGCAAAGTTTAAAGTGTTTTTGACAATTTCGGTAGAGATAAATATTTTGAGAGAATTTTTCCATCAAAATATTGCAAAACATAATAGTGGCTACTGAAAATCAAGGGTTGGCTAAAATTCTCATTATATATTAGGGTTTTGGGTACAATTTCCAAGTTTACCCTTAATGAGCTAGGTTAGGAGTATTTTGGTGTAGTGGGTTTTGAGGTATTTGGGCTTTTTATTCAATTTAGAGCTAATTATGGGTAATTAAAAATAAAATATTTTTCTTATTATTTTCATTAAATTTCCCACAAAATATTTATTTAAAAATATTTTAAAAATACTCATAAAATTATTTTATGCTTGAAAATCACCTTTTTACATGAAAATTCATTTTACAAAAAATAAATTATTTCGTGTTAATGCATTTTATTTAAACCATTTATTTTAAAATAATAATTCATATTTGGTATATTAAAATTAATTTAACATGCCCCAAACCCATAAATCACGCCACACACAAATTTTTATATAGTCGCACAATTTGTCATAATAACCCTAAATTCAAATAATTTGTCACTAAAACTCCTAGGGTAGATGTGGTTATTACATTCTCCCCTTCCTAAAGAAACATTCATCCTCAAATTTTCAAATCTAATAGTATAACACACTCTACTTAACTTCTTTGCCATGCTTCTGCTGTGCTACTTAAACACAATATCTAACTACAATTAACATATCCAATACTGTAAGGCACATACTCACAATTTATCAAAATGACATTGATAAACCTTCATCTTAAGCTACACCTATATTACTCTCTTATGCAAACAAATCTTAAACTAATCCTTAATAATTTTTGTATCCCTCTACCTCAAACAAAAGTAATAGAATCTTTAATTTCGCTTTCAATCAAATATAATCCCAAGCATTTCTTTCCTTATATCTCTATTATTATTGACATCTATACTAACACTTTAATCACTACTTCCATTCATTAGTTTTCTCATTAGTCATATAAAAATCCAATAGATAATTTCAAATTAATAACTCCAATTGATATTTGATAATTCTCTTTTCATATTAATAATTATTACTTAATCTATTGTAACCTCAATAAATATTTTCGTGTTTATTACCTTGCTAACATTACAATTTCTACACTCCCATCATTTATAAATTAAAACATATTTAAACTTAGCACACATTCCTATATATATCATATCCCAAACGAACTTGCATCCTATTAATTTACAATCCCAAATAGATGTCTTATAACCATTTTAGACTTACTCTCTTTCTGTATAATATATATATCATTATCATGACTTAATTACCTAATGCCTTAAAATTTTATATATTTAGGTTGTAATGTCTTCTCACTTTAGATTCCCACTTACATCTTGCTATACTTCACATTCCTAATCATTTAGTATATCCATATTAAAATAATAAACCTTCTAATACCATTGATATTCAATAAAATTTCTATGAAACTCTTATATCTTTCCAAATCCATGCCATTCTAGGTTATCTTAATAAAAAAATTCTTTCCATACTAAAGATCACTACCAAATTTTCTAATAACCTCAATTGAACATTATTGTATCTAACATCTTAAAATATTTCTCATATAGAGGACTCAATTCACTTCCAAGTATATTCAAAACTATTAAATTTTCAAACTACGTAGAATCATTTGTAAGAATCAAAACATTTTCATATAACATGCAACCTTATGTAATGCTTGATGTAATTCATGATGCATGATTGATGGTGTATGATTTCATAAAGCAAAAATGGATGCCTATAGGCATACACACTGGACATAAGTATATAATCAAATAAAATCTAGAACCTTTTGTCTTAAATCATATAAAATTTTCAATTAAATCATTTTATATCCTCATAGATCAAGTCCTCATGGATCCTCAAATTTGCAATTCATATAGCCTTAGCATCTACTACTTTATAAAAATTCAAATCCTTATACTCTAATCATAGCCTATATACTTAAAGGAATCTCATCACTAAACAATCTCTACTAGCATCATACTTATCCTTTTATCATCATTACAAGTCAGAGAATACTTATCCTTTTGTGTCTCCCCTTCTTAAAAGAAATTCATCCTCGAATTTCAATACTTACTCACATGCTCTCAAAAAATTGGGGATGCTTCTGCCGCATCCCCTCCTTGAATTCCTAAGTATACTCATCAATTCCATGATTACACTAGTAGACCTTAATCATTGGCATCTCCTTGATACACAAATTTCTCCCATCCTTAGCTTAAGATTCTACTTGCTTTTCTCTAAAGTTAATACAAGCTCCATACTCATACAACCAATCCTTTCCTAATATCACATCAAATTTAGGACACCAAGTTCTAACAACTCCCTAAGATGTTTTTGTCCATCAATGTCTACCTTATAGTCCTTAAACAATACCTTACATCCATCATTTCTCCCAAAGGAGTCAACACTATAAAGGTTTCATTAATTAATTCCTTATCTTTACCGAGACTCTTAAACAAACACAAACGAATGCATAGCATTAAAATCAATCAAGCATCTTTTGCAAAAAAATTTGAATGGAAATGATACCTTTTTCTATCAAATCACACAAGATAAATATTCTTCCTTTGACTGTACTCGATATCTACATAAGCGATAGAGAAATCCCTAGCTCTCTTGTTGTTCTAACCTATAGGGTAGCATCTATGCCACAAATTCCTTAATGTATTTCACTTACTTTCCATTGTATACTTATGTATATATAATGTAACTGATTTATTTCATTCTCCTACTGATCATTACTAACTATCATTTCTCTTCCTATGATATCAATCACAATTATTAATAACTCCATATAATTCATACATCAAACCATTGTAACATGTGAGCATTTCATACCTCATAACATTATACCTATCAATCATTAATCTTAGCTGGATCCAAAACATAGCCCACTTCCCTTTCTAATCCACTTAACCCCACTATCTAATTATCATACTTAGCATGTTTTTAACATGAGCACCCATTATATAATATCACATCATAGGACACATATCACATACCATGGCATGTTTCAAGTATCCTAATCATGTAATATATAACTTATAGCATAATGAGCTCTTATATTGTCTAAAGTCAATCATTTCATAGAATCAACCCATCCTAAGTCCCTAAGCAATCAAATAATATTATTCATATCATATAAGTCCTATGCCCCTAAGCTATTGTTACTATCTACTAGTGCAAGTCTCAATTATGTCTCTTATTCTTAGCTCTTTGCCTTTGAGGTTGTGATGGTCTAAGTGGTGGAGGCGTCGAGGTTGCATTTACCAAGTTCTGTATCTTAGGGTAGCCCTTAATGAAGAGATCCATCTATCCACACTTTAAACATAAGCCTAAGCCCTTTTGGAAAATCCCATAATGTTTTCGGCCATAATGGCAACAAGTAGAAAATTGCTTCAATTGACCATCGCTCTTCCCAAGTGTTGCAGTTGTTGGCAATGATTCCTTTCCTAGACCTCCTGCTCCCTCATGCCAGCCTCAATGGCCCTTGTTCTTATGCCTACCTTTCTAATCACGTTCCATGTGTTTGGCTCTCTTGGCCTTAAGCCTCTTCTCCATATCCTTTCTCACAACATGCACTAAGGACCTAAGACATTGACTTTCTTCCATCAGTTCTGAATAGTCTCTCCCAAACTTGTGCATCTTACTCTGAATCCATTTGTAACCTAGACACTTCATGGGGTCCTCCTCATTAAGAGCCTTTTCTCTTTTTAGATGGATCACAGGTACCACCTTCTCGAACATCTCCCTCTTTGTCCTCCTATATGCCACATGCAGTGCTCTAGGTTACAGTCCTTAAGCAGGGGTAATCTTCTTGGTCATCTAGTAAAAGAATCATAAGGAACATAAGCATACAATAACAAAGATTACTATAACTTATTAGGATTTCGTAGAACTATACTAGCGATAGACTGCAAGTGATATGATAGGAAAATTCTTATGCTCCAGGATTATACTTATTTAACCCAATACATAAACAAGTTTAAACTAGACTTTTAAAACTACAGCTCTGATACCAACTTTTAATGGTGGCTGAATCCTAAAAAATAGAATGGTGGCTGTTGGAAATTAAGGACTAGCCAAAATTCTCATTATATATTAGGGTTTGGGGTGTAATTTCCAAGTTTACCCTTAATGAGCTAGGTTAGAAGTGTTTTGATGTAGTGGACTTTTAGGTATTTGGACTTTTTATTTAATTTAGGGCTGATTATGGGTAATTAAAAATAAAATATTTTTCTTATTATTTTCATTAAAATTTTCCCCAAAACATTTATTTAAAAATATTTTAAAAATACTCATAAAATTATTTTATGCTTATAAATTGCCTTTTTACATGAAAATTCATTTTAGGAAAAATAAATTATTTCATGTTAATGCATTTTATTTAAACCATTTATTTCATAATAATAATTCATATTAGGCATATTAAAATTAATTTAACATGCCCCAAACCTATAAATCACGTCACACATAAATTTTTACATAGTCATATAATTTGTCACACTAACCCTAAATTCAAATAATTTGTCACTAAAACTCTTAGGGTAGATATGGGTTGTTACAGTACACTTGCCTATAACTAGAGTATAATAGACTTAGAGTTTATTTAACCTGGTGGAAGTATAAATACAATCATCAAGTTTTTGGCGTCATTGTTAGGGAAACAATTATATAATATTAGCAAAATAATAGGTATTATTGATTTAGTTCTTTACTTTTTATTTCTAAAAACTTTGTTCTTGGTCTTTTATATTTCAAGTGATTTGATTCATGTATGCCCAGATGTAGTTCATCTAACTTGGTGGAGATAGATCCTGAAATAGAGAGAACTCTATGCAAGAAGTTGAAGGAAAGAGAGCTGGTTGTGGCTAAGAAGGTTGGGGAAGAGGAAGAAGTTGAAACAATAGAAGAAAGAGACCGAAGAACATTATCTGATTATGCTAGGCTCACTCTCACTAGGGCTAATTCCAATATTAGGAGATCGATGGTTACTGACAATAATTTTCATATGAAAGCAAATATCATCTAAATGGTTCAACAATCGTGTTAGCTCAATGCACATCTAGCAAATTTTTTGGAGATTTGTGACACATTCAAGATCAATAAAGCCTTAGATGATGCAATTAGGTTAAGGTTGTTTCCATTTTTTTTGAAGGATCGACCTAAGTAATGGTTGAAATCATTTGCTGCTATAACTTTTACAACTTGGGAGTTTTTGGTTGAAAAGTTTCTGGAAAAGTATTTCCCTCCTTCCAAGATAGTGAAGTTGAGGAATGATATCTCTTCATTTATGTAGAGTGACACTAAGACTTTATATGGTACTTAAGAGAGATTCAAAGATTTGCAAAGAAAGTGTCCACACCATGGCTTACCTCTATGGTTGCAAGTTTAGACTTTCTACAATAGTTTGAATTATGCAAGTAAGCAAGCAATCAATATAGCTGCTAAGAGTTCAATTAATAATAAGACACAAAAGCAATCTAGGGATTTGATAGAGGACATGGCCATTACTAACTACTAATGGCAATCCACTCGAGATGAAGGGAGAATCAGGACTACTAGTGTTTATCAAGTGGATCCTGCAGTAGCTTCGGCGGCTCAACTTGAGGCTATGAACAAAAAGATCAATACATTAGCCTCATCAGCTAAGCCTGCTTAGGTCATATATTGTGAATGGTGTGGGGGAGGACATTAAAGTTAAGACTGTCAGATGGGGAATAATTTTGCCATGCCCGAGCAAGTGGACTATATGTGTAATGCACTGAGACAACATAATAATCTATATAGCATTACTTATAATCCTGCTTGGAGGAATCATCTAAATTTCTCTTGTAATAATAAATCCAATGCGAGACCTCCGCCTAGATTTCAACCCCAACCTTAGCAAAAGAAGAAAAACAATTTGGAGGAGATGTTGGAAAAATTCATTGTAGCTTCAGAGACTATATTTCAGATCACAGAGACAACTCTAAGGAATCAACAGGCTTCTATTCATAATCTAAAGAATCAGGTTGGGCATATTACCAAAGCATTATCTAAGAGATGTTAAGGTAATTTGCCCAACAATACTGAGACTAATCCTAAAGAGTAACTCAAGGCCATTACATTGAGGAGTCATAAAGAGTTGAAGGCTCCTGAAAAGCAAAATGAAAAATCTATTTTTGAGGATGATGGTGCCAAAGATAAGGAAGTTAAAGAGAAAATGGATCCTACACCTGTGGTTAAAGAGTTCCAACTACACATTCCATATCATATAAGATTAAAAAATGATAAAATGGATGGGCAATTTAGTAAGTTTCTTGAACTCTTTAAACAATTGCACATTGATATTCCTTTTATAGAAGCTCTTTCGCTGATGCCAAAGTCTGCTAAATTTCATAAGGAGTTACTTTCCAATAAAAGGAAACTTAGGGAGGTGTTGATGGTTCAGCTTTATAAGGAATGTTCAGCAATCATCCAAAAGAAGCAACCTAAAAAGCTTAAGGATATAACGAGTTTTACTATCCTTTATCTTGTAGGTCATTTGGAGATAAATAAAGCATTGGCTAATTTGGGGGCTAGCATTAATGTTATGCCTTATAAAATGTTCCAAAAATTAGGTTTAGGTGAACCTAAACCAACATGCATGAGTGTTTAATTAACTGATCAATCTATCACTTACCTTAAGGGTATAAGTGAGGATGTGTTGGTTAAGGTTGGTGAATTTATATTTCCTACAGATTTTGTGATATTGGATATTGATAAAGATGTTGATGTGTCACTTATTCAAGGTAGACCATTTCTAGCAACTGCTATTGATGTGCATGATGTTAAATTGATACTTAGGGTAGGAACGAGCAAATGGTTTTGCAAATATCCAATGCCATGAAACACCCACTTGCACTTAAGGATGTAGATGTTTGTGATAATGTAACTAATCTTGAGACTGTGCATTTTATTTCTAACATTGGTCATAAGGATCCTTTGGAGTTGTGTCTTGTGCAGAGACAGGAGAATATTAAGACACCTGAGGCCATTGAGCATGTAGCCTATCTTGAGGCTACTAAGCCATTAAAGAAGAGCAAGGCATTTGAGCACATCCATTGTTGACATGCCAAGTTTGGAGTTAAAGCAACTCTCTTCTCATTTGGAGTATTCTTTCTTGGTGGAAAATTGTAAGTTACCTATGATCATGAATGCTAATTTTTAAAGGGATAAAAGGCAAGGTTATTAGAGGTTTTGGGAAAACATAAGAAGGCTATAGCATGGAAAATTATAGATATCAAAGGCATTAGCCCTTCTTTTTACACTCATAAAATCTTGATGGAAGAAGAATTCAAACCTGTGGTGCAACTCTAAAGGTGTCTCAATCCTAAGATGAAGTATATGATCAATTTTGAAGCGATCAAACTTCCTGATGCGGGAATTATCTACCCTATTTCAGATAATTCTTGGGTGAGTCTAGTTTAAGTGGTACTAAAGAAAAGGGGCATGACTATAGTGCCTAATGAAAATAATGAGCTGATTCCTACAGGAACAGTCACAGGATGGAGGGTATGCATTGACTACAAAAAGTTGAATGATGCTATCAAGAAAGATCACTTCCCAATTCCTATCATTGATTAGATGTTAGAAAAACTCTTTGGGCATCAATTTTATTATTCCTTGGATGGATTATCAAGGTATTTTCAAATTCCTATAGCCCTGGAAGATTAAGAGAAGACAACATTCACCTATCCTTATGGGATTTTCAAATTCACTATTAATCCATCATAAAATCTATTTCCATATTACTTAATCACATTCACACATTGATCACAACATAGGGCTAAGATACCTTAAGTACACCTTAAGTGCCTCTAAACTTGTCTAGAATCATTCCTTCAACCAATATACAATTTAATCATTTATCATTCATACATACATGTCAATAATTATAAAAATTATAGACATTGGGATTGAATTCCCAATATAGGCCAAATTATACAGTCAAGAACAAACATGATTTTTCTCACCTTTTGGACTTTTCGTTCATTATAGTAATGTGCAAAGGCATGATTTAAACTAAAATTTTTCATATAATCAAAACAAAAATCATTTTAGAACATGAACATGTAGGAATCAACACCCATATAGATTCATATGCATGAAAATTTTCCATCTTTAGGTGTTAGGGTGAAAAACATGAACCTTTCTTGTTTCTAGCACTTTTCGGTTATTACGGTAATATGTAAACATATGATTTAAACCATTATTTTTCATTCAATCATAACAAATATTAGTTTAGAATTCAAATATGTATAAATTGGTAGCCATTCTTGCATGTATACATTAAATTTTCTAACTTTTAAGTTATAGGATGAAAACCATGAATTTCCTTATTTTATGAAATTTTTCGATCATTACAGTAATATACAGAAATATGATTTAATTTGATATTTTTCATCTAAACACATCAAAATCCATTTAGAATACAAACATGTAAAAATCAGCCCCCTTATAACGTTTATGCATGAAAATTTCAATTTTGAATTGTAGGATTCACCTTTGGAGCAATTGCGTAGAAGGGTTGGTGTTTTCACTAGAAAAATCATTTTCTCTTCCAAAAACTCACCTAGGCAAAATTTAATCAATAAAAATCAGTAAATATTCAGTTCAAAATAATTTTCTCATGATTAGTTTCATAGGAATCAAATAATAAATTGAAATGAGAGAAAAATATGGTTAAGAAATCACAAGGTTTGAAGGTATTTTGTGAATTTCGGTAGAGAGAATAATTTTGAGGGAATTTTCTGCCAAAATAATGAAATAATAGAATGGTGGCTGCTAGATACAAGGGCTGGCCAAAATTCTGCTTAATATATGTAGAGTTTTGGGCAATTTCCAAGATTATCCTTAATGAGTTTGGTTACGAGTGTTTTGGTGTAGTGGGCTTTTGGAAATTTGGCCTTTTTATTTATTTTATGGGCTGATTATAGGTAACAAAAAATAAATATTTTTATTATTATTTTCATTAAAATTTCCCACAAAATATTTATTTAAAAATATTTTAAAAATGCTTATAAAAATTATTTTATACGTAAAAATCGCTTTGTGCATCAAAATTCAATTTACGGTGAAATAAATATTTTTATGCTTATGCATTTAATATAAATCACTTATTTCATCATAATAATTCATATTATGCATATTAGAACTAATCTAACATGCCATATACTCATTAATCACATCACTCATGAATTTCATAAAAGCACTTACTTAAACATAATAGGTCTGAATTCAAGTAATTGGTCATGAAAACTTCTATGGTAGGTATGGGTTATTACAATCATACTAAAATCTTATACATTAACTTGATTTGACCATTAATAAAAAATAAACCTTAATTTGTAGAAGAATAGTTTAAAAATACTTTAAATACAATCTATAAGATAAGAACATTTTAAGACTGCAAACAAATCATCAAATATAATGATTCAAAAATAAAATTCCCGAAACAAGAATTCCTAGAGCATTTAAAAGAGATTCATCATATCATATTATGGTAAATTACTGGGATAAGGAAATTCCTTATGTAGAGTAGATGGCTGGTGCTCTCACTTTGCCTCCTTATAATGCTAACCTGGAAGCCACACAATAAAAGGGGTGAGATAGATTATCTCAATAAGTAAACAATATAGCTTATACAATAACACATATCCCTTTGAAAGGGGCTCATAGCTCATAGCTCATAGATCATGATCCATAATTCATGATTTATAGTTCATAGTTCATTTTTTGCAATTTATCAAGGTTCACAGAAATCACACTTATCACTAGTGAGTGAAGGCTATTGCCATATTCACACAAATACACTAAGGAGAGGTGGCCTCAAGCCAAATTCCAACTCCTATCATTGAACAAGCATGAAGCTAATCAAGGCCCACAGCTAAAACTGTCCTTTCTAGCTGAGGTGGATACTATGCCCCTATCCATCGAGTTATGACCATGTGCACAGGTTCCGATGATTTTCTGCATCGACATAAGGATTTCTTCATAAAAGGGTTCATTGGTACCATAGCTAAAGCTAATGGCAATCACTTATAATAATAACATTGAAAAATGAAATCACATATAACATAATAGCAATAGAGGTTTAGCTTATTGAACAGAAGATAAACAATTGTGTGGTTCTAGAAAGAATATAAGGTAAGGCAACAATCACAAAGGTTCTTCCTTATCATTGAATAATCAAAAATGGTTTTGAACCAATTATCCTTTAGCAACCCTAGCTTAACAAAGAACTCATATAATTATAATTGAAAATAGAAAGGAACCTAGGTTTCAACAATCTCAAGGTTCACTTATCATGATAACTTGTACTTGTAACATGAACATAATGTTTACTCACCTTGCGGCTCCTTAGCTCCTAATGCTTATAGCCCTTGAACTTGTAATACTCCTCAAGCTCTAACATACCTTACAATTCAATACTCCATCCTATCGCATAACTACCCCAAGTACATATTTTATTCGCATATACTTGGAATTACACTTATAAGTGCACTCATCACTTGGATATAACATATTGACTTTTAAGTCTTGCACACTTTGCGTTCTTAGGCTCATATGAAATCAAATAATAGTTCATATCAAGAATTTTCTATTGCTAAACACAATAAATCATAATCTTGATATCAATTCAATTATACTTTTAACTTGGTACACTTAATACTTTCCATATATATCAACTTAACAAGTACCTTAAAAGAGTCATACTTATTCCTTTTGACTGATTCATACAATTATTCTCATAGTCAATTTAAGATGATTAACTCACTACCAACATATCATAAAACCTAATTCACATGTCACTTAATCATATACACATATTAATTAAACATGGTAGTTAGGGTTTAGAAACCCCAGCGTAAGCCGAACATCTCTAGGCTTTATCTACAGTTATTCCTTCAACAAACATGCAATTAAATAATGTATCATTCATATAAACATTTCAACTATCATTAAAATATACATTACAAAAATTATAGTCATTGGGATCAAAATCTCACCATAGTCTGAATCACATAACCATGGATTTTCTTGCTTTTCACACTTTTCAATCATTATAGTAATATGCAAATACATGATTTAAACTAATATTTCTCATCTAAACATAAAAAAAAAAATTAGTTTAGAATACATTACTATACAAATCAGCCCCTCTCCCCCCCCCCCCCTTTATGCAAATGCATGAAAATTCTAACTTTTAGGTTTCAGGGTTCACCTTTGGTGGATTTGCGAAGAAAGAGTTGTGTTTACAGTTCAAAATTAGTTTCTTCTTCAAATAAAACACTTAGGTTGAATTAAACATTGAGAAAAATAGTACATCCTATATGAATTTCTCATGGTTAGTTTTATAAAATCAAACAGTTTCTTGAAAGAAGAGAAAAGGTTATGAAAACGATCACAAAATTGCAAGGTTTGGAGACACCCTGTGAATCTCAGTTAAGAGAGAGTTTTTGAGAGAATTTTCTATATAAAAAATAATTAACAATAGAATGGAGGCTTCTACAAGAAATGGGCACCAAATATTATATGTAAATTAGGGTTTTAGGGCAAAATTACAAGTTTACCATTAATCAGCTAGGTTTGGAGTGTTTTGGTGTGTTGGGCTTTGGGTGAGTTGGGTCTTTAATCTAATTTATAGGCTGATTATAAATAATTAAATATTAAATATTTTGCTTCTTATTTTCATTAATCCCCCCCCCAAAACTATTTAATTAAAAATATTTGAAAAATGCTCATAAAAATTATTTTATGCTTAAAAATCGCTTTGTGCATGAAATTTCACTTTGTATACAATAAATCATTTTATGCTTTTGTACTTCACATAAATCACTTATTTCATATCCAAAATTCATATTATGTATATTAGAACTAATCTAGAATGCCACTTACTCATTAATCACCTAGCATATACATTTTAATGGAAGCACATAAATTTTAATAGAAGCACATACTTTGTCATAATAGTTCGCAATCAAGCAATTTTGACAAAAAACTCCTAAGGTGGGTGTGGGTTTTTACATTACTTGAGAAGGATGCTAAGTACCAATTTGATGATGAGTGCTTACATACTTTCAATACCTTGAAGGAGAAGCTCATTAATGCACCTATTACATTAGCACCGAATTGAAATTCGCCTTTTGGGTTGATGTGCGATGCAAGTGACTGCGTAGTTGGGGCAATTTTGGGGCAAATAAGAGATAAGAAATTTTAGCCAATCTATTATGCTAGCAAGACCTTGACCAATACTCAAGAGAACTACACAACTATGGAGGAAGAAATGCTGGCCATTGTGTTTCCATTTGACAAGTTTCCTTCCTATTTGATCTTGTCCAAAGTAATTGTATATACAGACCATTCGACTTTGTGCTATCTTTTTTCCAAAATAGATGCTAAGCCGAGGTTGATTAGATGGGTGTTGTTGCAAGAATTTGATTTGGAGATTGGAGATAAGAAAGGCTTGGAGAACCTTATGATGGATCATATTTCTTGCCTCGAGAATCCTCATTTGGAAAAGCTAATGGAAGAAGATATTAATGACAGTTTCATGGATGAGCAGTTTTGCGTGATAATAAGTAAGGTAAGTGCTTTTAACTCTAAAATTCCTTGGTTTGCTGATTTTGCTAATTACCTTATTGCTAGGATACTCCCAAAAGGACTCACATTTCAGCAAAAGAAGAAATTCTTTGCTTATTTAAAATATTACTTTTAGGAGGATTCTTTCTTGTTTCAAGTTTGTGCTAATAGAGTCATAAGGAGATGTGTGGCATACCCAAAAACCATGGCATATTAACTAGTTGCCACAAAGGACTAGCTAAAGGGCATTTAGGGCCAAGTAGAACTACACAAAAGGTTTTTGAATCGAGTTTCTACTAGCCTACATTGTTCAAAGATAACTACCACTATGTGCAAATGTGTGATCATTGTAAAAGGTTAGGTAATATCTCTTCTAGTGATGAAATGCCTAAAAATGGTATTCTTGTTTATGAAATATTTTATGTTTGGGGCATCGATGTCATGGGGCTTTTTCCCAATTCTTTTGGTAACAAATAAATTCTTGTGGCTATTAATTATGTTTAAAAATTGGTTGAAGCTTAAGCTTCACCTAAGAATGATGTTAGGGATGTATGTTTTATCATAGTTTTATATTATTTTTTATTTCTTTAATTGTTAATTTATAATTTATTTTTATGATGTTTTTATTGTGTTTGTTATGTTATTTTTAGTTGCATTAAATAATTAAAAAAATCAAAAGTTTGGAGCGAATATGAAAAATTTGGCGGGACGAATGCCATCGCGGCAGCCCCCAGCAGCATATCCCTAGTGCCAGCAGCACTTTCCTAATGCTAGCAACATGTCCCCAATGCCAACTACCTTCCTGCTACACCCAGCTGCCTTCTCCCAGCGCCAGCTGCCTTCCCTCAGTGCTAGCTACCTTCTCCAGTGCCCTACAGTACCTCACCAAGCCCAATAGCACCTAGCGGTAGCAGCAATAGTGCCAACTGCCTTCTTCCAATGACCCGCTGCAGAGAGCCTCATGTAGGCCACCAAGCTCGGTGCCTAGCTGCTGATCCTAGTGCCTACTGCATCTCCTATAAGCAAACATTGAAGATTTTCTAAGATTTTTAAGGATTTTCATTCCTAAATTATTTTAGCAAAGTTGAAATTGAATAAGAAGTTTTATTGTTATAAATAGGGCCTTTTTAAGGAAGAAAAGTATCTTGATTTTGATTTGGAATTTAATTTGAGTTTTAAGAGGATAGTATTTTTCTCCTTCAGTTTTTTGTTTTCTTTAGTTTTGAGATTTCAACACTTAGATTATAATTTTATTCTTGGGAATTCGTTTGTGAAGATTTAAGAGATTGACTCGGATAAAATGGATCAATCAACTTGGTTTAATTCTTATTATTTTAATATAATTCTTTTTGGGGATTATTGAATTGATAGAATTGATTTAATGGATTCTTTTGTTTATAATAAAATGATGATGGATTCTTTATTTACCATGAGCTAATTTTATCCTTGTCTAACGAGGACCAAGTTGATCCAATAGATCTTGAAAATCCAAAAGTAAAAGACCAAGAAGAACAACCATATATCATGGCATAGGAAAGGAGACCCATGAAGGATTATACTAGGCCAATCATAGACACTGCAACATCATGCACCAATCATAGGCACTGCAACATCATGCATTAGACTCGATGCGGTTGCCTGGAATTATGAGCTAAAGAACATACATTATAGCATGCTCCCCTCCTTTTATGGAGTGCCAAATGAAGACTCCCTCAATTTCATCAGGGATTTCTACTCCACCATACAGACCTTTCCTCTACAAGGTCTAACTAAAGATCAGTTGTGGATGAGATGCTTTCCTTATACCTTGAAGGATAGAGCTAAATCTTGGTTGAGTGACACTTACTCCTGATTTATTGACCACTTGGGAGGAGGTGTACAATAAATTCATGAGGAAGTTCTACTCTCAGTAAAAGACAGCTGATTTGAGATTGAAGATTGCAACCTGCACACAAATAGAAGGAGAGCCTTTTCATGAAGCATAGGAAAGGTTCAAGATGTTGCAAATTGAATGCCCACACCATCACTATCCATTGCAATTGCTCAACTAGTTCTTTTATGATGGGCTCACGTTCTAGTGCCAAAGCATAGTTGACAATGCAGCTGGAGGGACAATGAGAGAGATCATTGTTGAAGAAACTTATGAACTTTTTGAGATGCTTGCTTCTAACTCTTAGCAGAAAAATGTGAGAGGGAGAGGAGTTGGATTTGAAGAAGGAGTTCCAGGGAAAAATGTGGCTATGCAAATAGCTAAACTTACTAGACAAGTCAAGCTCCTAACCATGAAGGGGAACACAATAGTTCAACAACAAGAGGTATGTTGTGTTTGTGGTATTTTTTGTCATGGTGCTAATGTTTTCCTTTTGAGTTTTGATTCTTTTACAGGTGATTATGAGCAAGCATAAACCTTGGATGGTTTCTAACCTAGCGAGAGAAATGACTCCTTTTGCAACACCTACAACTAAGGTTGGAAAATCCATCCAAACTTTTCTTAGAAAAACAACAACCAACAGCAGCAGCAGCCTCATTTTCAAATGTTGCAAAGAGGCCAACCGTTCCAAAGAGAATCATCAAACCAACAACAATAAAGGAAGCCATCTTTGGAGGATAGCTTGAATGCTTTCATTCAAGCTAGCACTAAAATTAAGGAGGCCAATGATAGAAGATTTGACTCTTTGGAAGCAGCAGTGCGAAATGTAGAGATTTAAGTTGGTCAAATTGCAAATCAAGTGCAATCAAATTAAAAAAGGAAACTTCCTAGCCAACCGGAGCAAGCTAAGTCCATCACAGTTCGTTAGAGTGGTAAGTAAATAAATGTTAATATTGGTGAAGTTTCTAACTATGCAGGTGTTCTATAAGAAAAGTCAAAAGAAGAAAGGCAAAGCCATGAATCTATCAAGTTTTTAATGGAGGAAGAGAAAGAGATGGAGAGAACTTCTCCATTTCAATTACATAAAGCAGACGATCCTTATTGACCTCCTATTCCATTTCTAGGATGCTTAAAAAATGGTAAGCAAGACAAGCAATTTGATAAGCTTTTCACGATGCTATTTAAGGTAAGTATCAATTTGCCCTTGCTTGATATGATTAAGAATATACCTGTATATGGAAAAATTTTTAAGGAGCTGAGTTTTAAGAAAAAAAGGCGAGAGATGGAGGAAAAAATAGTCGTGTCTGAGGTGATTAATGCAGTACTCTAGAAAAAATTACCTCTGAAAGCTAAAGACCCTGGTAGTTTTGTCATTGACTATAGTATGGACAGTGGTGAAAAGGCTAAAGGTATGTTAGATTTAGGTGGTAGTATTAATTTGATGCCATAAGCCTTATTTAAGTAGTTTAATTTAGGAGAGCTGCAACCCACCAAAATGAGCTTGCAATTAGCTGATAATTCATTGAGATTTCCTAGGGGAATGATAGAAGATGTGTTTTTGCAAGTAGGAGGATTGATAGTGCCTGTTGATTTTGTGGTGTTGGATATGGGAGATGAGTTGTCTAATAAGTCAAAATTGCATATCTTGTTGGGTAGAACTTTTATGGCAACTACTAATACTTTGATTGATGTTAAAAATGGGAAATTGACTATGACTATTTTGGGCCAAACTGTAGAATTTTCCATGTTTAATAGATTATTTGTTCCTACCACATCACTTATTAAGGAATGTTCTTCTATTGAATCCTTTAATATTACTATCAAATATGTTTTCTTGTAGGGATTCAATGATAAAAAATGCTGCAAGTACTTAAGTTAGTTGAGCCCCAGAAAGAAGTGTATGGGAGCTCTCAAATGTTCAAGGAATGGGCCAAACCTCTTTATGATAAAAGCCATACCTCAAAATCCCTTAAACCAAGTATGAAAGTACTACTATATAACTCATGGTGGCATCATGATCTAGGTGAGTTTAAACCCTATTGGAGTGGTCCTTTCATTATGAATGTAGTACATCCCTTTAGAATAGTAGATCTATTTAACTTTCATAGAGATAAAATTTTTACAGTCAACGATCAGAGAGTTAAACCACATTTTGAGGGAGTGGGAAAATTTAAGGAATTTAAGGTTTCTTAATGTCTTCAAAAATGTCCAGTTAAGACAACATTAAAGAAGCGCTTGATGGAGGCAACCCATCATTATCTTTACAATTCTATTTTTTAAAATTATTATTTTGTGTTTTACCTACTCCTATATATGAGATCTGTTTTGTCTTTTAAGTTGATGATATGGCATAATTGATAGATTAAATAAATTGGCATGTGATTTGAGGAAAATTTTGCTAGCAATCTCAAGTTTGAAAGTTTCAAATATTTTGCACTTGTTATGATCTTAAAATATTTTTATTTGCCTCCATTTCATTGCAAAGCATGATAGACTTTACCTTACCATGGTAAGAATATTTAAGCCTAAACACTTTCTCTTTGTTGCAATATTGTGTGTACCATGTTGATTGTGCATCTCTAGAGCTTGCTTAGGTATACTTTTTGAGACCACATGTTTATTTCAATTTAGAAATTAAAATGATTAAGGCATTAGGTTTCACCCTTTAGCTTTAATGGCCAACCTTGAATGTTTATTTCCTTTGCTGAGCCATTTTGAGCCTTGACCTTTCCTTTGGAAACACATAATTTAACTTATACTTTCACTGTAATTTTCATCTGTTTTGTCCCTTATTGAGGTTTTTGAGCATTTGAAAATCATTTTCTTAAAAGTTAAGTGTGTCGATATTGCTTGAGGTCAAACAAAGTTTTTAAGTGTGGGGTGAGAGAACATATTGCCTTAGGGAACATGTTCTTGTGTATATTGATGTGCCAAAATGCACACTAACAAGTTGCAAGTGCATAGGTCGTTATCAAGTAATAAAGTAGTGACTACGAGTATCGTCTCCACGAGGATAGTATATAAGTACTAGCGCAAACTTCAACTATTGTCTAGTGAATAATCAAGATGAAGATTAATTAAACTAAGCTAAATTAACTAAGCTAACCTAAGAAAGCAAGTAAATAACATTGATGGAAATAATCTAGGCAAAGCTAATTTAAATATAAACCCCCTAGTTGCTTATGTGTATCAAACAATGGATTGAATTGGACTCTCACTAAATTAGACAAAAATCTTTCTCAAGTGATTAAATCCCTAACTTCCTAAGTATTATAGGGGAATCTTTTCTCAACCTATAATCAAATAAGAGTAGCATTAAGTTCAAGAGATTAACATCCAAAGAAGTTTTGTAGGTCTATCTCTAGCACCCCAGTCAACTCTCTATTCCCATGAGTGATCTATCTATATTAGGGTATCTCTACTCTTCCAACATAGAAACAATACACAACAAGCTAGCAAT
Organism: Reutealis trisperma; assembly: GCA_947687605.1. Taxonomy (NCBI): domain Eukaryota; kingdom Viridiplantae; phylum Streptophyta; class Magnoliopsida; order Malpighiales; family Euphorbiaceae; genus Reutealis; species Reutealis trisperma. Next base: position 519,646 of record CANTUT010000078.1, on the reverse strand, counting down.
TGCTAATTAAAATAATAAGATTTTTCTTGAAAACAAAACAACCAAAGATGGATTGATTAAAGTTTAAATCCTTCAATCTATACAATCAAAACTAGGGGTCATTACAAATATAGTTAGTTCATATTCAAATTGAAGAACAAAGATGTAGAAAATAAAAGAGGGAGAAATCTCAAACAAATCCAAGAGTTGTTCTTCAAAATCTTCTCTTTAATCTTCCACATCCACTTGGATCTTGGTCTTTGAATTGATTAAATCCTCAATATCTCCAGTCTTTAAGCCTCTCCTGTGACTCTAGGGCTTAGCCAACCCTTAGATCTTCATTTTCTGCTCTGTGACAGCTCTCCCCTCTAAAATGTTATATGATCTATTTTATATCGCTGAAATTTAACCTCACACAGCTAAACCTATGACTGGGGTGCCAGCCATGCCAACGATAGGGCCAAAGAACATAATTTCCCATAAGTAAAACCTCAGTCATGCCTCCACCCATAGGAGGTTACTGGATGAATTTCCAATTTGCTCTTATCACACGGCTAGAATCCCAGTCGTGGCTCAACCCATGGCAGCCCATGTTCTTCCAAAAGTCAACATTGTGGCTTGGATCTTCACCATTCTAGGTCACATTTGGATTATGGTATCATTTGACACTACATTAACGAAAAGAACTTTGGAAAAGTACTAAGCAAACAAATCAAACTCAATTTAAGGATAAAATATATTAAGAATAAAGGGTAAAGTGTAGTCAATTAAGTGCGTATCAAATTCCCCCACACTTAAGTATTTGCTTATCCTTAAGCAAATTAAATCATAACAACAGTATGAAGTGATACTTACCCTCTCTAGTCAAAGAAATTCAAAGAGATTTAAAACAACTTGAATAAGCAAGGCTCAAACATGATAGCCAAATCAAGAAATCTCTAAAACAAATCTCAAAAATCTAAAACCTAAATTCTAAAGTTACAAGTTTGAGCAAATAATTCCATAGAAACAAAAGTTCAAGCAAATTAGATTTATAAGGATTTTTCTCGTAAGTGCTTGACTACTCACTCAACTTTTCATTGATTATGCATTTCAATTCATGTTTCCTTTTTAATTAACTAAGGAGTCCGACTTGTTTGAATTGTCATCCTAGCCTTTTTACTCGAATGTAAATACTTGTGGTGCTAGTCTCCAGTTACTCAATCTAGAATCACACATTCAAATAGCTACTAGCACTATTCATATTCTCAATCCCTTATGTTTAAAGAGTCAAGAATAGCTGAATATGTAAACATTTTCAAAGCTCCTTTGCATAATCTTTTTTTTTATATACTTATGTTTTTTTTTCAAGAAAAATAGTCAAGCTACCTAAGGTATTAAGCATTTCTACTAAACTAAAACAAAAGTAATAGTGGAATAAAATAGGCTTAAAAAAGTGTAACTAAAGTTTCAAATTTCAAGCAAAAAGATTTGCAAAAATTTAATTCCCTAATCATGACCACCACATTCAATCCACACTACAACAAGTCATTATCATAGCAAAATTAGACCAATTTATCACTAGAGAGAGTTGATTTCAAATCAAACTATCACCACAACTCAATTCACTTAAACGCAAGATTCATAAAAGATAGGGTACAATAATATACCTCTCCCCCGCACTTAAGTAACACATTGTCCCCAATGTGTTATAAACAAGGAAAATGAAAAAGTAAAAGAGAGAATTAACTGCCCTAAATGATGTACCACATGAATCCTGTGTGGTGTTCCTTCCAGTTAGAGTTTGCCATGATCATTGTTTCTGCATATAGAAATATTGAACTACAACCAAAGTAAGATCCATTCAAAGTAAAATAAAAACAAAAGAAAACAAAAAGAAAATAAAAAGAAAAACTAAAATAAACCATCAATGGGTTGCCTCCCATTCAGTGCTTCTTTAACATCATATTAGCTGGACATTATTATTATTCATCCTCTACTAGTGGCATAGAGGATTCCTTGTGTTGTCTACCTTAATAAATTAAGATAAAGAAGAATATGCAAAGGTTATGGCCTTTGCATAGCTTTTTATCAACAACAAAAATTATTTTTAATTCTTCATAGCGTGTAAACCTGAGCTTGCAAGGTTTAGAACCAATGTCGAACAATCTTACCCATGGACTAGATGCAAGGATTTCAGCTTTAGCACCTAAGAGAGCAGGCATGTCACAAATATTAGCTACCTTATGCAATTCTGAGATGCTCCACGCAAATTCACCAACCTGTAGTTTTAACTCCTCTACAAAACAAATTTCCCTTTCTAAAGAAAATTTAGAGACTATAAGTACTGGCCATATACTTGATTCTTTAACAAATATGTACTTAGAGAAAGTTGGCAAGGGTCTAAGATCAGTTGTGGCTAGGTGCTCATTTGATGGAATTTGGGGTATAAGAAGGGTGGTTATTGGGGTTGTGAGTGGTTTATTTTTATTCTCTTCAAAAGGTGGGAGGGCTAGAATGATAGGGGAGGTGTGATTTTCAGCATGCATAGCTTCCCCCTCCATGTTCTTCCATATCTCACTATCATCAGAAGAGAGTTCTTCAACACTTGACTCCACTCCATTCATGTCTCATTGCTAGATTTGGGATTGCTCACTTAAGCAATCATCAAACTCTATGTGCAGCAGCCCCAAATTATCCTTACCATTCTCTTATTCATCACTGTCATCATTCCACAGCCAAGTTGTGCTAGTGGTCCTTTGTTGTTCTTCTAGAATGGCTTTGGTTTCACTAGGCAAATTGCCTTCAGGTCTCCACTTATCAATTTCAAAATCTGCCCAACAAAATTTTTTAGGTTGTGAAGAGAGGTCTGTTGGTATTCTAGAGCTGTCTCGATGCTCTGAAATCTTTTCTCTGTAGCTTCCACTAAAGTCACAAACATCTCTTCCAACCTTTGCTTCTCTTGTGCATGCTCATCATCCTCCAATGTAGTGTCCACTTCAAATTGAGTTGGGAAGCCAGCTTCTGATATATGGCTTATGCTGCTCTCCACTTCCTTGGTCAAATTCTCTGTAGATGCCATAAACCTTTCTAATGCAAGTTCAAGGGACGACTTCTCTATTGGTGCTTCCCATTCATAATCCTCTAGGAAGTCAATGTGATAGATGTATCCATGATCGTGATACTGATTTCCTTGGTATCCCCATTCTATATTCGAGTAAAAATTCCAGTCTTGATAGCTCCAAATAGCCATGGAGAAATTTTTCTTTTTATTATTTTTTCTGGAAACACAAACTTAAAACAAAACAAAAATGTAAAATAGAAAAAACAAATAAAACAAGGAAAGCAAAAATAAAAACAAAAACAAAAATATAAAAATAAAAACTAGATCAATAATCTCTATTAATATTGCTAATATTATAAATCTATCCCCGGCAACGGCGCTAAAAACTTGATGTGCCGAAATGCACACTAACAAATTGCAAGTGCACAGGTCGTTATCAAGTAATAAAGTAGTAAGTATGAGTATTGTCTCCACAAGGATAGTATATAAGTACTAGGGCAAACTTCAACTATTGTCTAGTGAATAATCAAGATGAAGATTAATTAAATTAAGCTAAATTAACTAAGCTAACCTAAGAAAGCAAGTAAGTGATATTGATGGAAATAATATAGGCAAAGCTAATCTAAATATAAACCCCTCTAGTTGCTTATGCATATCAAATAATGGATTGAATTGGACACTCACTAAATTTGACAAAAACCTTTCTCAAGTGATTAAATCCCCAACTTCCTAAGTATTATAGGGGAATCTCTTCTCAACCTATAATCAAATAGGAGCAGCATTAAGCTTAAGAGATTAACATCCAAAAGAGTATTATAGGTATATTTCTAGTACCCCAATAAACTCTCTATTCCCTTGAGTGATCTATCTATATCAGGGTATCTCTACTCGTCTAACATAGAAACAATATCCAATCAATAAGCTAGCAATTGCTAATTAGAATAATAAGATTTATCATGAAAATAAAACAACCAAAGATGAATTGATTAAAGTTTAAATCCTTCAATCTATACAATCAAAATTAGGATTGATTACAAATATAATTAGTTCGTAAAAAAATTGAAGAATAAAGATGCAGAAAATAAAAGAGGGAGAAATCTCAAACAAATCCAAGAGATGTTCTTCAAAATCTTCTCTTCAATCTTCCATGTCCACTTGGATCTTAGTCTGTGAATTGATTAAATCCCTAATATCTCCAGCCTTTAAGCCTCTCCCATGACTCTAGGGCTTAGCCAACCTTTATATCTTCATTTTCTGCTCTATGGCGGCTCTCTCCTCTAAAATACTATCTGATCTATTTTATATCACAGAAATTTAACCTCACACGGCTAGACCCATGGTTGGGGTTCCAACCGTGCCAATAACAGGGCCAAAGAACATAACTTCCTATGGGTGAAACCTCAGCCGTGCCTCTACCCATAGGAGGCTACTGGATGAATTTTCAATTTGCTCTTATCACACGACTGGAATCCCAGCCATGGCTCAATCTGTGGCAGCCCATGTTCTTCCAAAAGTCAGCATTTTGGCTTGGATCTTTACTATTCCGGGTCACATTCGGATCATGGTATCATTTGACACTAGATTAACTAAAAGAACTCTGGAAAGCACTAAACAAATAAATCAAACTCAATTTAAGGATAAAATATATTAAAAACAAGGGGTAAAGTGTAGTCAATTAAGTGCTTATCATATATCATGATATTATAAACTTCATTTTGCAATTTATATATATATATATATATATAAGGGATCCCGATAAAAATAGAAAAAAAATTTAATGAAGTTTATTATTCTTTGAACATGTGAATTACATTTCAAGTGTGGTTATATAGATTATGAAAAGATTTTGCAATGAGTTTGTGAAGAAATTGGGAAATAGTGTTTCTTTGAATGTTTCAAGTTGTTATTTGATCTTTGAATGCTCAACAACTCAATCATAAACTTATTTTTCCTTTTTCCTACATTACCTTTACCCCATTACAACCAAATGGGGTGGTGGAGATCAGATTAGTGGTGGAGATCATATTAATAAGCAAGTTTATGGTAGTTTGCCTTCAATTTTGGTTTTGAGCGATCATTATTTGCAACTTAAGAGAAACACTTAGTTGAGTGTGTGGTCTATCATGTTAGCTTTGTTTAGAGATAACTAATTCCTTAGAAGAGGAAACATGTTAGCTTAGGTCCATAATACATGCTTTGAGAGAGGACATGGAACAAATTAAGGCTAAAGATGTTGAACAGATGGGAGACTATACACTCAATCTTCATCTTGATGAGGAGCATAGTTGAAACTCAAACTATTAGTTGGTAACTATTTGCCTAGTGGCATAGGACTTATATGATATGAATGATATTGTTTGACTACTTAGCTAGTTAGTGTGGATTGATTTCTTTTATTACTTATGAGATGATTGACTTCAAATTATAGGAGAGCTCATTATGCTATAAGTTATTTGTTACATGATTAGGATACATGATACATGCCATGATATGTGATTATGCTAAGTGATATATGTCCTGTGATGTGATATTATATAATGGGTGCTCATGTTAGATACATGGTAAGTATGATAATTTGATAGTAGGGTTAAGTGGATTAGAAAAAGAAGTTACTAAGTTTTGATCCAATTTAGATTAATGATTGATATGTATAATGTTATGCTATATGAAATGCTTACAAGTGACAATGGTTTGATATGTGAATTATATGAAATTATTAAATGATGACTGTGATTAATGCCATAAGAAGAGAAATGAAGTTTAGTAATGATTAGTATAAGAATGAAATAAATCAGTTACATTATATATGCATAAGTATATGATGTGAAGTAAGTGAATTATTTTAAGAAATTTATGGCTTACATGCTACCATATAGACTAGAACAATAAGAAAGGTAAGGATTTCTCTATTACTTAGGTAAATATCAAGTATAGTTAAAGGAAAAATATTAATTAAGTGTGATTTAAAAGAAGAAGTTATCATTCTCATTCAAACCTCTAGTGTAAGATGCTTAATTAATTCTAGTGCTACGCATTCATTGGTGTCTCCATATTTTACTAATATTTTGAGAAGAGATAGGGAATTAATGAATGAACCCTTAATAGTGTTAACTTCTTTAGGGGAGATTTTTTACTAATATTTTGAGAAGAGATAGGGAATTAATGAATGAACCCTTAATAGTGTTAACTTCTTTGGGGGAGATTATGCAAGTGAAATGTGTGTTTAAGAACTGTGAGTTTTTAGAACTTGATGTATCAGAATTTGATGTCATCTTTTGAATGGATTAGCTATATGAGCATGGAGCTCATATTGACTATAGAGTAATGCAAGTAGAATTTTGAACCAAAGATAGGGAGAAAGTTGTGTATCAAGGAGATACCTATGATTAAGGTCCATTAGCATAATCATAGAATGAATGAGTGTACTTAGGAAGCTGAGGAAAGGATGTAGTAGAAGCATCCCTAGTTTTTGAGAACGTATAAGTAAGTATTTAAATTCGAGGATGAATTTTTTTTAAGAAGGGGAGACAAAAAAGAATAAGTATTCTCAAACTTGTAATGATGATAAAATGATAAGTATGATGCTACACAGTTTTGAAAATTTAATAATTTTGAATATACCTGAAAGAGATTTGAGTTCTCTAGATGAGAAATGCTTTAAGATTTTAGATACAATAATGCTTAATTGAGGTTATAGGAAAATTTGGTAGTGATTTTTAGTACGAAAAGAATTTTTATTAAGATAATCTAGAATGGCATAGATTTGGAAAGATATAAGAGTTGCATAGAGATTTCATTGAATAGCAGTGGTATTAGAAGGTTTATTATTTAATATGGATAAGTTAAATGATTAGGAATGTGAAGTATAGCAAAATGTAAGTGGAAAACCTAAAGTGAGATGATATTACAAGCTAAAGGTATAAAAAAAAAATTTCAAGCCATTAGGTAATTAAGTTATGGTAATGTTGTATATATTATAAAGAAAGAAAGTAAGTCTAAAATAGTTATGAGAAGTTTATTTGGGACTGTAAATTAAAAGAATGCAAGTTCGTTTGGGATATGATATATATAGGAATGTTTATTAAGTTTAATTATGTTTTAATTGATAAATGATGGGAGTGTAAAAATTGAATTTTAGCAAGTTATTAAACACGAAAATATTTATTGAGGTTATAATAGATTAAGTAATAATTGTTAATATGGAAAGAGGATTATCAAATATCAATTGGAGTTATTAATTTGAATTAGTTACTAGATTCTTATATGACTAATGTGATAAATAATGAATGGAAGTGGTGATTAAAGTATTAGCATAGATGTTAATAATAATAGAGATATAAGGAAAAGAAATACTTGGAATTATATTTGATTGAAGGTGAAATTAAAGGTTCTATTACTTTTTTTTAAGGTTAAGGGATGCAAAAATTATTAAGGATTAGTTTAAGATTTGTTTGAACAAGAGATTAACATAGGTATAGCTTAAGTTGAAAGTTTATCAGTTAATAGATTGTGAGTTTGTATCTTACTATATTTGATATGTTAATTGTAGTTAAATATTGTGTTTGAGTGGTGCAGCGAAGCATGGTGGAAAAGTTAAGTAAAGTTTGTTGTACAATTAGATTTGAAAATTCAAGGATGAATTTTTTTTCAATGGGGGGAGAATGTAAAAACCCACACGCACCTTAGGAGTTTTCAAGACCAATTTGCTTGAATTTAAAATTTATTGGGTCAAAATATGTGCTTATAGGGAAATTCATGTATGGTGTGATTTATGGGATGTGGCATGTTAAATTTAATTTAATATGCCAAATATGAATTATTATTATAAAATAAATGATTTATATGAAGTGCATTAGCATGAAATAATTTATTTTGCATAAAGTGAATTTTCATGCACAAAGCAATTTTTAAACATAAAATAATTTTTATGAGCATTTTTAAATTTTTTTAAAATATTTTGGGGAATTTTAATAAAAATAATAAGAAAAATATTTTATTTTTAATTACCTATAATTAGCCCCAAAATTAAATAAAAAGGTCAAATACCTAAAAGCTCACTATACCAAAACACTCATAACCTAGCTCATTAAGGGTAGTCTTGGAAATTTTCCAAAACCCTAAATATATAAGATGAAATTCAGCCAGCCATTGCTTCTAGTAGCCACCATTATGTTATTTCATTATTTTGGGAGAAAAATTCTCTCAAAATTATTTTCTCTATTGAATTTCACAAAATACCTTTAAACCTTGCAATTTCTTGACCATATTCGTAAGTTTTTCTCTCCTTTCAATTTATTATTTGATTTCTATGAAACTAATCATGAGAAAATTATTTTGAAATGATTATTTATTGATTTCTACTAATTTAATTTAGTTTAGGTGAATTTTTGAAAGAGAAATTAATTCCCATACCAAAAATGCTAACTTCTCTATGCGAATCCTTCAAAGAGCTTGAGGAGTGGTAAGAGTTCAAAAGGGACTACAAGTGCTAGGAACAAAGGAACCACAAGGTGAGTAAACATTATATTTCAAGTTACAAATACAAGTTATTATGTTCTATGAAACCTTGATATCTTGAAACCGAAGTTCTTTTCTATCTTTAATTATGACTAAATGATTTCTTTGTAAGCTTTGGTTGCCAAAGGACATTTTGTCCAAAATCATTTTTGATTACTCAACTATAATAAAGAAATTTTGTGCTTATTGCCTTAACTTATATTCTTTTTAGAACTACACTATTATTTATCTTTTGTTTGATAAGCTAAACATCTATTATTATTGTGCCACATGTGATAGCATTTCTTCATTGCTATTTTATAAGTGATTACCATTAACTCTAGCTATGGTACCATAACCTTTTTTATGCATAAATCTTCATGCCGATGTAAGTAATCATTGGCTATATGTTCGAATGATTATGGCAATAGCACTCTATGTGTTCGAGTGATTATGGCAATAGCCTTTACTTTATTTGTTCGAGTGATTATAGTAATAACCTTCACTTTATATGTTCAAGTGATTAAGGCAATTGCCTTCACTTTATGTGTTCGAGTGATTATGGCAATATCCTTCACTTTATGTGTTTGAGTGATTATGGCAGTAGCCTTCACTCTATTGTCATGTGTTATAAGTGAGATTTCTGCGAACCTTTCTAAATTGCATACTATGAACCATGAACTATAAATTTTAAATCATAAACTATGAGTTATGCACTATGAGCCCTTTTTAAGGGATTGTATTATTATATAAGCCCTATGGTTTATTGATTGAGATCATTTATCTCACCCATTTTCCTTGTATGGTTCTAAGTGAGCATTATGAGGAGAAAAAGTGATGGAAAAAAAGTGATATCTCAAGCAACCTACTTCACTTGGGGGATTTCCTTGTCCAAGTTATTTTCATACTATGATATGATGCATCTCTAGACGCTTCAGGAATTATTATTAAATGAGTTTTATTTTTGGAACTTTACATTTTGGTGAACTTTATTTAGAGTCTAAATATTATTTCTTTATGGATTGAATTAAAGTATATATATTTTTTAGCTTCTGCTACTTAAGGTTTTTCCTTTATAGAAAGGTTTTTATGTTAATGTATAAGGTTTTGGTACTATCCTAGGCAATATTTATATATGTATAAGTGGGTTCTACGGGCATGGGTGACCTTATATCTCCCTATGTTCTAGGATCGTCATATCTCCAAAAATGGGATGTCACATTGTTAGTCTAATGGATTTAACTTGATTAGTGTGAAAAGCCAATAATGACAATGTGTATCTAAAGTTTGAAACTCTAGGAACCAGATTGATTGAAACTCACAAAGAGTTGTGATGAACAAGTGTTGTTCACTTGTTAGATATCAAAGTTCCAATAACAACAATGTGTACCTGAGAAATTTGTGATAATCTAATAAGAATTCAATCACCTACTAGAAATCCACCCTAATGGAATTTTCATTTCCTATTTGGTAGTATAGGATTTGCCAAATTAGTAAGATTACCATTTTGATTAAAGACCAAATCATTATGGTAGCTACATAATTACATAAGTATTAATTTTGTTATTTTTGGCATTTTGATAATATGAAATTGACAAACCCACCTACGGATATATTTAATTCTTTTAGGCTCACAGGGTCTAATCTACAGGCTAGTTTGAAAACCTTTAAATGCTCCTTGCATTCAAGTATATATAGTGTATGTATTATATTTAATTTGTTTTTGGTCTTTGAGAGAAAAGACTATTCTAAAGGAACATATCACTCTAAGTGCAATGGAAACGAAATATTGGATGATGTTGATGCTATATAATTGTTTTATAAGTCAAAGGTTGCAAAATTAGCATGTGAGCATGACAAAACTCCATGTAATTATGCATCATTTATAAAAGTTGTATGATAAGCATAGATACATTGATCAACATGAGATGTTAGGGTAGTTATTTTGTTCGAATATGAAGAAAATTATAAAGAAAGAGAAAGGAAAAGAAAAGAAAGAAAAAAAAAAGGAAAAGAAATTATAAACAAAGAAAAGAAGAAAGTGTTTCTTGTTGATCTTCATAACTTTATTTTTCTTTATCTTCTCCATATTTTTCATTCTTGTTCTTATTCTTACTATTCAACTAGAGTAAGAAATTAGAGAAAAAAAATCAAAGAAAAAAAATTTTCATCTTTAATTTCTGTTTTTTTTTATTTTTCTATCTAGTGTTCTTTGTAAAAAAATATGATTTGTAAGAAATCTATTTTATTTCTTATTAATTTTTTAACTAAACTAAATTTGGAAATCATTTTCCTATAATAATTAAATTCATCAAACAACTAGAGAGTCTAGATGTTTTGATGAATAATAATTTTGAAATAGTTTAATTCTTCAAATTCATTTCAAATTTTCATTAAATGGAAAATGCACTTTAGGTAATAGAAAAAGTTTCTATTATAAATCCTAAAAGGGAAATTGCAAATAACAAGTCCATGGATAATACTATAATTGATGAAAGACAATATTTCTATTATCAATATTATTGTTACATACTTATTTGAACTTATCATCCTACACAAGCTAGGAACTCGCTTAAATAGTCCATATCCTACTAGACCATTAGCAGAAGGAGTTATTCTCTAAATATAATATGGCTATAAGAAATCTATTTATAAGTAAGATATTATAGCAGGTAAATTCTTTCCTAATAAGGATCTACTTCATTATATATCACTTTTAATAGCCTTTAAATCTTTCTAAGGAGGTAACTCTAACACTCTATAATTTACATACTCTTCATAAATCATAATTTTATTGATTTAAGCATCGGAGTGACCGAGTGGTCCTCAAGTAAATCACCTGGGCCCTCTAATTTTCTTCCTTGTAGGTATCGAAGATTGCCTTGCAATGTGCTTGACATCAAAATTCATCTTGAGCGCATCAATTGATGCGGTGAGTATGGAACTCGCCCTTAAAACATCACTAAAATTGTTATGTCCATTGCTTTAATTTTTCAATACCCAACTCCATATCAAGTTCTATATCTTACATATTATAATGCATTTATATACAAATTGGCAACCCCCTTGTTTTTATGCATGAAATTCCAATTTTGAGTTTTAGGGTTCACCTTTGGAGAAATCGCGTAGAGAGGGTTGTGCTTTCGGTGGAAAAATTGATTTCTCTTTGAAGAATTCACCTAAGCCAAATTTAATCAGTAGAAAATCTGTAATTACATAGCCCAAAATAGTTTTCTCTTGATTAATTTCGTAAAAAATCAAATAATAAATTGCAGTGAGAGAAAAACTTACGAAAATAGTCGCGAAATAGCATGGTTTGAAACCACCTTGTGAATTTCGGTTGAGAGAATAATTTTGAGAGAATTTCATAGAAAATAGAATGGTGGCTGCTAGGACTAGGGTTGGCTGAAATTTTGATCATATATGTAGGGTTTTGGGCAATTTCTTAGCTTACCCTTAATAAGCTAGATGAGGAGTATTTTGGTGTAATGGGCTTTTAGGAAATTAGGCATCTTATTTAATTTATGGGCTAATTATAGGTAATTAAAAATAAAATATTTTTCTTTTTATTTTCATTAAAATTCCTTCTAAGACATTTATTTAAAAATATTTTAAAATAATCATAAAAATTATTTTATGTTTAAAAATTGCTTTTTGCATGAAAATTCATTTTATGTGAAAAAATTATTTTATGCTAATATACTTCATATAAATTATTTATTTCAAAATAATAATTTATTTTATGCATATTAGATTTAATCTAATATGCTACATACAAATTTTATTAAAAGCACATATTTTGACATAGTTGCTCTAAATTCATGGAATCAATCACGAAACTCCTAGGGTAGGTGTGGGTTGTTACATGCACTCATCACTTGCATATAGCATGTTGACTTTTAAAGTCTTGCACACTTAGCCTTTATAGGCCCACATGAAAAATCATAACTCATACCAAGACTTTTCTAAAGCCAAACATAATATATCATGATCTTAATATCAATTCCATTTAACATTCAGCTTAGTGCATTTAACACTTTACATATATATCAACTTAATAAGTATCTTTGAGGGGTCATGCTTATCTGTTTTGAACGAATCATACCATTCATCTTATAGTCAATTTTAGATCATCAATTCACTATTAACTCATCATAAAACCTATTTACCATATTACTTAAACATATACACATATTAATCACAACATAGAAATAAGGTCAGGAAACCCTAAGTATACCTAATTATCTCTAGACTTGCCTAGAGTTAATCCTTCCACCAATATATAACTAAATCATTTATCATTCATATATACATGTCAATAATCATTAAAATATATCATACAAAAATTATAGACATTGAAATTAAATTCCCAATGTAGGCTGAATACCCTCTAATCATGGAAAACATGAACTTTCTCACTTTTCACAAATTTCATTCATTACAATAATATGCAAACACATGATTTAAATCAATATTTTTCATGTAAACATGTCAAAAGTCATTTTAGAATTGTCCAGTGTACAAATCAGCACCCACATGGATACATATGCATGAAAGTTTTCCAACTTTAGTTTTTATGATGAAAACCATGAATCTTTCTTATTTTTGGTACATTATGATCATTACAGTAATATATAAAAACATGATTTAAACCAATATTACTCATGTAAACATGACAAAAATTATTTTATAACATCAACATGTAGGAATCGGCAACCTTTGGTAATTCATATGCATGAAAATTCTAAATTTTAGGTGACTGAAAATCATGAGTTCTCTTGCTTGTTTTTTCTATTTCACATTTTTGTTTTAAGTTTGTGTTTTCTAGAAAAAAAAAAAATTCTCTCCATGGCTATTCAAAACTATCAGGACTGGAATTCTTACCCAAATTCAGAATGGGCATACCAGGGAAATTAGTATTATGATAATGGATTTTTTTATCAAACTGATTTCCCAGAAGAATATGCATGGGAAGCACCAACAGAGAAGTCATCCGTTGAACTTACATTGGAAAGATTCCCAGCATCTATGGAGAATTTGACCAAGGAAGTGGAGAGCAGTAGAAGCCATATATCAGAAGTTGGTTTCCCAACTAAATTTGAAGTGGACACTACATTGGAGGATGACAAACATGCACAAGAGGAGCAGTGGTAGGAAGAGATGTTTGTGACTTTAGTGGAAGCTACAAAGAAAAGATTTTAGAGCATCGAGATAGCTCTGGATTACCAACAGACCTCTCTTCACAACCTAGAGAATTTTGTTTGGCAGATTTTGAAATTGCTAAGTGAGAGACCTGAAGGCAGTCTACCTAATGATACCAAAGCCATTTTGGAAGAGCAATAAAAGACCACTGCCATCAATTGGTTTTAGGATGATGAAAATGAAGCAGAAAAGAATGGTGAGCCAAATTTAGGGAATGCTACACAAAGAAGTTGACAAGGATGATTGCTTAATGAGTAACCCTAATTCTAGCATTGGGGCATGAATGGAGTGGAATCCAGTGTTGAAGTGCTATGTTCTAATAATAGTGAGTTATGGGAAAGCATGGAGGGGAAAGCTATGCATGTTGAAAATCACACCTCTCCTATTTTCATAGCCCTCCCACTTTTTGAAGAGAATGATAATAATCCATTCACAACCCCAATACCCATCCTTCATTTACCCCAATTTCCATCAAATGAACACCTAGCCACACATGATCCCACACCTTTGCCACCTTTCTTTAAGTGTGTATTTGTTAGAGAATCAAGTATGTGGCTAGTGCTTGTAGTCTCTAAATTTTCTTTGGAGAGGGAAATCTAATTTGTGGAGGTCTTAAAGCAAAAGGTTAGTGAATTTGGATGGAGCATCTTGGAATTGCAAGAGGTGGCTGCCATTGGCAAAGTACATGCTTTCTTTGGTGACAAAGCTGAAATCCCTACAAGCTTCAATTTGTATGAAATGGAGAACCAAAAATATTTTTTATTGCTAAAAAAAGGCTTTACAAAGGCCACAACCTTTACATACTCTTCTTTATCTTGAATTATGGAGGTAGACAACACAAGGACACCTCCAAACTATTGGTGGAAGATGAATAACGATAACGTCCAACTAATACAATGTTAAAGAAGCACTGAATGGAAGGCAACCCATTGATGGTTTTTGTTTTTATGTCTATTATTTCTCTTTTCTTTTTATTTCTTTTCTATTTTAGTTTCTTTTTATTTTTGTTTTAAATTGAATGGATATTATCTTGGTTGTAGTTCAATATTTCTATGTGCAGAAACAATAATCATGGCAAACTCTAACTGGAAGGAACACTGCACACGATTCATGTGGTACATCATTCAAGGTAGTTAATTCTCTCTTTTACTTTTTCATTTTCCTTGTTTCTAACACATTGGGAACAATATGTTACTTAAGTATGGGGGAGAGGTATATTATTGTGCCTTATCTTTCATTAAATCTTGCGTTTGAGTGAATTGAGTTGTGGTGATAGTTTGATTTGAAATTGTCTTTCTTTAGTGATGAATTGGTCTAATTTTGCTATGACAATCACTTGCAATATGGATTGAATGTGGTGGTCACGATTAGGGAATTAAATTTTTGCAAATCTTTTTGCCTGAAATTTGAAACTTTAGTTACACTTTTTGAGCCTATTTTATTCCACTGTTACTTTTGTTTTAGTTTAGTAGAAATGCTAAACACATTAGGTATCTTGACTGTTTTTCTTGAAAAAAAAAAGAAATAAGTATATATATTAAAAAAAAAGATTATGCAAAGGAGCTTTGAAAATATTTACATATTTTGTTGTTCTTTACTCTTTTAAACAAAAAGAGATTGAGAATATGAATAGCGCTAGTAGCCATCTGAATGTGTCATTCTAGTTGAGTAACCAGAGGCTGGCACCACGAGTGTTTGCATTCAGGTAAAAACGCTAGGATGACAATTCAAACAAGTCACGCTCCTTAGCTAATTAAAAAGACATGAATTAAAATGCATAGTCAATGAAAAGTTGAGTGTGTAGTCAAACACCTATAGGAAAAATCCTTATAAATCTACTTTGCTTGAACTTTTGTTTCTATGGAATTATTTGCTCAAACTTATAACTTTAGAATTTAGGTTTCAGATTTTGGAGATTTGTTTTAGATATTTCTTGATTTGGCTATCATGTTTGAGCCTTACTAATTTCAAGTTGTTGTAAATCTTTTTGAATTTCTTCGACTAGAGAGAGTAGGTTTTATTTCTTACTGTTGTTATGATTTAATTTGCTTGAGGACAAGCAAATACTCAAGTATGGGGGAATTTGATAAGTACTTAATTGACTACACTTTACCCCTTGTTTTTAATATATTTTATTCTTAAATTGAGTTTATAGTGCTTTTCCAGAGTTCTTTTAGTTAACCCAGTGCCAAATGATGCCATGAACCAAATATGACTCAGAATGGAGAAAGATCCAAGCCAAAATGCTAACTTTTGGAAGAAGATGGGCAGACACCATTGGAATCCCAGCCGTGGCTCCAGTGGTGTGAGGTTAAATTTCAGCAATATAAATCAGATCATATAACATTTTAAATGGGAACCACCACAGAGTAAAAATAGAGATTTAAGAGGGTTGGCTAAGCCTTAGAGTCATAGGAAAGGCTTAAAGGCTAGAGATATTGAGGGCTTAATCGAATCAAAGACCAAGATCCAAGTGGATCTGAAAGATTAAAGAGAAGATTTTGAAGAACATTTTCAAGATCTATTTGAGATTTCTTCTTCTTTTATTTTCTGCATATTTGTTCTTCAATTTTAATATGAACTAACTCTATTTGTAATGAACCCTAGTTTTGATTGTATAGATTGAAAGATTCAAACTTTAATCAATTCATCTTTGGTTATTTTATTTTCATGATAAATCTTATTATTTCAATTAGCAATTGCTAACTTATTGATTGGATATTGTTTCTATATTAGACGAGTAGAGATACCTTGGTATAGATAGATCACTCATGGGAATAAAGAGTTGATTAAGGTGCTAGAGATAGACCTATAAGACTTCTTTGGATGTTAATCTCTTGAACTTAATGCTGCTCCTATTTGATTATATGTTAAGAAGAGATTCCCCTGTAATACTTAGGAAGTTAAAGATTTAATCACTTGAGAAAAGTTTTTATCTAATTTAGTGAGAGTCTAACTCAATCCATTGTTTGGTAGGTATGAGAAATTAGGGAGAGTTATATCTAGATTAGCTTTGCCTAGATTATCTCCATCAATATCATTTACTTGCTTTCTTAGGTTAGCTTAATTAATTTAGCTTAGTTTAATGAATCTACATTTTGATCAACTAGACAATAGTCAAAGTTTGCGCTAGTACTTATACACTATCCTCACGGAGATGATAATCATATTCACTACTTTATTCCTTGATAACGACCTGTGCACTTGCAAATTGTTAATGTGCATTTCGTAACATCAATTTTTCATCTAAACATAACAAAAATTAATTTAGAACACAATGAAATACAAATCGGTAGCCCCTTCCACTATTATGCATGAGAATTCCAAACTTTGAGTTTTAGTATTTATCTTTAGAGGATTCATGTAAAGAGAGTTGTGTTTTCGGTGGAAAAATCAATTTCTCCTTCAAAAATTCACCTAGGCCAAATTTAATCAAGAAAATTAGTAAATACATAGCCCAAATAATTTTTTAATGATTAGTTTCATAAAAATTAAATAGTAAATTGGAAGAAGAGAAAAACTTATGAAAACGGTCACGAAATCACAAGGTTTGAAAGCACCTTATGAATTTCAATTGAAAGAATAATTTTGAGAAAATTTTCTATTGAAAATATAACAAAAATAGAATGGTGGTTGCTACAACTAGGGCTGGCAAAATTAGCTTATTATATTTAGGTTTTGGGCAAATCCTAATTTTACCCTTAATGAGCTAGGTTATGAGTGTTTTGGTGTATTGGGCTTTTGGGAAATTGGGCCATTTATTTAATTTATAGGCTGATTATAAATTATTAAAAATAAAATATTTTTCTTATTATTTTCCTTGCAATTCTCCCTAAAATATTTATTTAAAAATATTTTAAAAATGCTCATAAAAATTATTTTATGCTTAAAAATCGCTTCGTGCAAGAAAATTCAATTCATATGAAATAAATTATTTTATGCTTATGCATTTCATATAAATCACTTACTTCACCATAATAATTCATATTATGCATATTAGAGCTAATCTAACATGCTACATACTCATCAATCATATAGCACGTGAATTTTCATAAAAGTACTCACTTAGCCCTAATAGCTCCAAATTCAAGAAATTTATCACCAAACTACTAGAGTAGACGTGGGTTGTTACATTCTCCCCCCTTAAAAGAAATTCATCCTCAAATTTAGATGCTCTCAAAATGCTACGGATACCTCTGTTGCATCTCCTCATCCACTTCCCAAGTACACTCATCCATTCTATGATTTTGCTATTGAACCTTGATCATAGGTATCTTATTGTTCCTTAACCATTTTACTTATCGATCCATTATGGCTATTGTTAGCTCCTCATAGGCCAGTTGCTCATCTATTGTGATGTCTGGTGGTAATAGAGTAGAAGATGGATCCAACACATATTTTCTTAACATTGAGATGTGGAAAACCTGGTGCACATATGCCATAGTTGGGTGTAAGGCAAGCCTATAAGACACTTTCCCAACCTTATCCAAGATTTCAAAAGGACCAATAAAGTAAGGCGATAGCTTTCCTCTCTTGCTAAATCTCATGACACCTTTCATTAGAGAAACCTTCATGAAGATGCAATCTCCTATGGCAAAATAAATGTCCTTTTTCTTAGGGTCTACATAATTCTTTTCTCAACTGAAGGTCATCTCCAGCCGATCTTGAATCAAGGGTACCTTTTAGGTAGTCTCCTTAAGAAATTATGCCATCTCCACATACTTGTCTCTAGGCATAGCCCAACAAACTAGAGAATGACATTTCCTCCCATATAATGCTTCATATGTTGCCGTGCTGATAGATGAATGACAACTATTATTATAGGCAAACTCAATCAGGGGCAAGTACTTATCCCAGTTACCACAAAAGTCCAAGACACACATCCTTAGCATGTCCTTAAGTGTCTAAATTATCCTTTTAGACTATCCATCCATTTGAGGATGAAATATGATACTGAAATCCAATTGCATTCCCAATGCTTCTTATATCTTTTGCCAGAACCTCAAGGTGAATTGAGTGTCTCAATCTAAGATGATAGAAATCGATACTCCATGTAGTTTCATGATCTCGTCAATGTATAGTTACATGTATTAAGCTGCAGAGTACATGGTTTTAACTTATAGAAAATGAGCAGACTTTGTTAATCGATCCATAACCCTTGAAGGTTCTAGGTAACCTAACTATGAAGTCCATTGTGATATGCTCCCATTTCCACTCAAGTAACTTAATCTCTTATAGTAGTCTAGAGGGTCATTGATGCCCATACTTGACCTGTTGGCAAGTTAGGTAGTAAGCCACAAACTTAGCCATATCCTTCTTTAGTCCAGGCCACCAATAGTTAGCTCTCACATTGTGATACATCTTGGTTGTTCTAGGATAAGCGTAGTAAGTTATTTGATGTGCCTCCTTCAATATCCATCCTTTAGTCCCTCCACATTAGGCACATATACTCTTTTTCCACACTTTAGAATCCCATTGGCTACTTTGAATTTAAGGTTCTTTCCTTTCTCTCTTTCATCCTTTAACTTAACCAAGTGTGCATCCTTCTCTTGTGAAGCCTAAATCTCCTCCATTAGCTTTGACTTCACTTGAAAATGAGCCACTAAAGCTCATGATTCTCCAATCTCCAGTCTCAAGCCCTTACTAAACAATCCCTTTAACTCCTTCATAATTGGCCTCTTTCGTACGGTCACATGGGCTAGGCTTCCCATTGATTTTTGACTCAAGGCATCTGCCACCATGTTTGCGTTTATGGGATGATAGAGAATCTAGTAGTTATAGTCCTTCAACAATTGACCCATCTACTCTACCTAAGGTTGAGGTTTCTTTAGGTCAAGATGTACTGTAGACTCTTATGATCCGTATAGATCTCACACTTCATCCTATACCTGTAGTGTCTCCAAATCTTAAGAGCGAACACTACCGTAGCCAATTCCAAGTGGTGAGTATGATAATTCACTTCATGCTTCTTTATTTTTGCAGTGCATAGGCAATGACTTTACCATTTTGCATCAGGACGCATCTAAGTCCTACTCTCGAGGCATCACAATAGACTGTAAATCCTTCTTCACCTTCAGGTAAAGCCAAAATCGGAGAGGATATCAAGTACTTCTTGAGCTTTTAGAAATTCTCTTCCCAAGACTCTTCCCAATTAAACTTAAGTTATTTTCTAGTTAACATAGTCAATGGTGCCATTATTTTAGAAAAGTCCTGTATAAATCTACAATAATAGCAGGCTATACCCAAGAAACTCTAAACTTCAGAAATTATTATAGGTTATGGCCAATTGGCTATTGCTGATTTTCTTAGGATCAACTTAAATTCCTTTCTTACTTACTACATGCCCAAGAAAATTGACAGACTCCATCCAAAATTCATACTTAGACAACTTTGTATATACCTGGTGATTATGTAACGTCAGCAACACGATCCTCATATGCTCTTCATGCTCTTTTTTACTCTTAGAGTAAATCATAATGTTATCAATGAACATGATCATGAACTTGTTAAGGAATGGTCAAAATACTCGGTTCATCAAGTCTATAAAAGTAGTAGGAGCATTCGTCAGATAGAACGATAGAACTGTGAACTCAAAATGACCGTATCTTGTATGAAAGGTAGTTTTACAGATGTCACATCATAATTTCAGAGATATGACTATCCTAGAACATGGGGAGACATAAGGACACCCACACCCATAAAACCCACTCATGAACATACAATCACTGCCTAGGATCATACTAAACCTCATGCATTAACTTAACTAAACCATTTATAAGAAAACTTTAAGTTGTGAAAGAATAGTTAAAATATACTTTATATACAATCCATAAGAAAATAATATTTAAACTCCAAATAAAGTCACCAAAGCATAACATTTCAAAATAAATTCATAAAATAAATGTTCCTTGAGCATCTAAGGATGACTCTTCATAACGCAATAAGGTAAATGAATTTTGGAAAAAGAGAAAAATGATGTTCATCCACACCTAGCTCATGCCCAAGTGTGAAGCCTCTAGATCATCCACACCTAGCTCACCTGCAAGTTTCCTCTTGATTTCTTTAGTGTTCTTAAATCCTCTCTTAGTTGCCCAATTTGATTCAAGATTTTCCTTAAAAATCCTTTAGGATGTTAAGGTTTCTCTTTGGTTTGTTTTGGACTAAACACATTTTCAATTTGCAAGCATTTATTCTTTCATAAAGAACAAATAAAATAATTTGAAGATTAAAAGAAAATTTGAATAATCATTTTCTTTCTTTTCTTTCTCTCTCTCAACTTCTCTCTCTAAGATGCTCCAAATCTTAAAAATGATGTTCAACTCATATTGCAACATTAAAGCTCTTACCTTTTATATCTTTAGAAGACTTAACCCTTAAGTCTTCACAAAGACTTAAATACTCTTACATACTCTTTTAGCTCACTATTTGGTGAAGGGGCAAGGTTGGACTTTGCTTCTTCAAATGGTGAAATGACCATTATATCCTTTAGGGATAAAATGGATATATCTACTAGCCAAAAGATGTAATTATAATTTTAACCTTTGTAAAAAATTCCCTAACCCCTAAGCCCATCATATAGGCTCATGAATAGTGAATTTTCTCTAACCTCTAAATTGCCTCTTAACCATATCACATATGGGCTTAGGCCACATCTCACGTGTTAAGGGTTTTTACTAAGCTTAAAATTAAGTCTTTGATTTAGTCCAAATCAATTTTCAATTTAATCTTTCTCATTTGCATCATATAAAAATTAAGATTTAATTGAATAGAAAGCTTCACAGATTAAACATCCAGACATGCTAGGGTCCTTGTAAATTTAATTACATGTTTAATCATTTTACCACTAATTAATTAATTAAGCACTTTAATTAATTATTATGATAAACCTTTTACAATTAGAAGGTGATCACTATTAGGTGTGTGACTTTTTAGGTTTATGTCTAATTAGCAATGGGAATGAGAAAACATTTTTCTCTACTAATGTGAAATCTCCACTTCACACATAGTCCCATAAGTGATGAGGGGACAGCTACCATTCCATGTCACGACTATGTAATTAGAAATGAATATTTATAATTGATAACTTTAGACATCACATGGACCATCAATCATAAATTATCATGCACTAGAATCTCTTCATTAAAGATCCCAATCTCAGCTAGGGTAATGGTTTATGTCAAACCCTAATGTGCCTCGATTCTATGTCCTTATCTCGATTCTAATTCTTAATGAGATTAGATTCCTACTAGAAACTCTTTCTAATGAATCTTATTGTTCTGGTGATAAACTTAAGTATCAAGAATAACTAGATAGCATAAGATCTTAACCTCATTTACTCAAGGTAATGAATTCTATCTTGGTGATCACTTACCGCCATACATAACAAATTAGAACCATCACATGCCATATATCTGTACATGAATAGCACGTCTATGTAAGTAGTAATAAATCCTAACTTCTTATATATAAGATAAGTCAAAGGATTATATGCACTATTATGACCTAGATGATAAATAATTAACAAGTAGTAAAACCCCATATTATTAACATCTAATGTCACAATTTGATTATTCATCATATGAATATCCACATGCTTGTATTGACATCACATGTCAAGCAGCATGAGACTCACTAACTCTATAATCATCTGTATCACATACTAATTATAGAAAATAAACAGAAGTGATGGTCTTATAGAACTAATAATGTCCAATCATTAATCTGATGACCATGAACATATTTAAAATATTTGTACAAGAGTGATCTGTCTCCCATATTCTCAACACTTGATAATAGATCCCCTTATAAATACTTAAGGACTATATTCAATAATATGAAACCCTTTTCACATTATGAATATATTATCATGCATTAGGAATTAAAATCTACTATTACATAACTATTATATGGCACCTAGCGCACATACTGCTATCAATCTCCCACTTGCACTAGAGCCATTTTGCTTAGTATCCGAAACTTATCTTCTTAAGATGAAGTTTAACTATCACTAACTTTTGACTTTAGTCAATGGATTAACCAAATTAATAGTTAATGCTATTTTCTGCAAGGCTAGAATGCCATACTCCAACAATTGATTTGATAATATCTTAATGCCTTTTAAAATATTATGGATTTCAGTGTGAGACTTGAGTTCCCTTGCCATAAGCTAAGGCACCATTATTATCATAGCAAAGAGATACTTGTGAGGTACTAGAGAAACAATTAAAACAGTTCATAACTATTGAATCTAAAATATTTTCTTATTTGCAACATCCTATGTAACAAATTCGGCTTCAACAATGAAGTTTGTAATAACAACTTGCTTAAAACTTTTCTAGTAAATTATTTATTGATAATAGATAACAACAATCCCAATGGTAGACTCTCTATCATTTATGTAATAACATTCTTCATTTCTCAAAATTAAATCTTAAATACTTCTCAAGTACTTTAGAATAATTTTGATTATATTTCCAATAATTTAATCCTATATAGGATTAGAATTTGATAGTCATACTAACAACATTCTCGATGTCCAGCTTATTATACAACTCTTGTATAATTTAGATTTCCTATAGTCATACTATAAGGAATCCATGCTATACTTTCTTTGGGTATCTAGGGAATCAACCCTCAAAAAGTGGCTATCGAAATTATAGGAAATAAAACTTTTGGAATGAGCATGTTGAACTTTTCAACATCTTGTCCAAATATTGACTTAGACATATTTAACATTCACTTCAATCTATCTCTACAGATATGAAATAACAGGAATGTAAATATTTATCTCAAGTCTAAATGAAGAAATTTATGGTAAAACCATTCTACAAATGTAAATATATTAATACTTTTACAAACTAATGTGTTATCCATGTACAAAACTTGAAAGTGAGGATACTCCCACAATCCTTTTGCATATTAAGGACTCATCTTGTGATGATATAACTCATAAGGTTTTGTATACTTTGGAATTTTCTTAAGACTCAAAGCCTGTAGATTTATTCCATGATTATGTTTTCCTTTCTAGAGAAAGAAAACTAGCATTGACATCTATATATCAAACTCATAATCATTATGCATTACTCTATCTTATATAGCTATAATAGAATCATCTCATAATTTGCTTCATTATGAATTTACAACTTTGTGCATCATATAAAGTAAATGTTGCGCGATTTCTGCAAGTGCACAGATTGTTTACAAGTAATAAAGTGATGAGTGAGTATCGTTCCCATGAGGAAGGGTTTGTCAAGTACCAATTTTAAGATTACTCTTTTATTTAGAAATTCAATTATGAGATTTTATGTTTTAAGCTAAAGTAAAATTCAAGTAAATAAATGATGATAAATATGAAAATAAGATTAAAAGTCTAGGGTTTAGAATTCATCAATTGATCACATATGATTTCTTTATAATCTTTAGATGGATTATTTTTGCTGGAATTAATGATTAGATTTCCCTAAATTATATGATGTTCTCTCTCAAGATACAACATGTGTGTTCATATTAACTTTACATTTACTCTCGTGATCATAAGTAATTAACACAAACCCATTAAGTTTTATGGAAATCCTTTTAAAAATCACAAAGGAGTATTTTTATCTCTAAGCAATACATTCCCTCGGTCAATTATCCTAATGAACTAATATTGTGCTTTCACTTTCGCTACTTCACACAATATCTTAAATCATGCAATTAATGGCCAGTTAATTACAAGCATTAAATTCTAAGATAAAAGATTAATTCTAACAATCAACCCAATCAATTAAATATAAATAATCATATGCAAATCAAAATATTACATCTAAATCCTAGAAAAATAAATTTAGCTATTCATAATTAAAAGAGAAGAAACAATTAAATTAACAATAAAAATAATAAACATAATAATAACTTATAATTAAATTCAAGAATAGAGTTTAGAGAGAACTTGTTTTGGGATACAATCTTTGATGAACTCAAGCTTCCAAAAACTCCTCCTCTTGATCAAAATAAAAAATAAAACTAATCTACTCTAAGAAAGCATATGAACATTTCTCTACATATTTTTTTTTATGGATTTTCTTTGATGCTCTTTTCCTTTGCCAAGTATGGTATTTATAGGCATGCTTGGTAGAAAAATTCAAGTTCCATTAAAATTCTTACATCAAAAATTCAATATTGATGGTTAGATTGGCCACCAACCATTGAATTTTTACATAAAAAATTCAACAATAGTTAGGTTGGCCACCAACCATTAAATTTTGCCCACCAACCATTGAATTTATTTCTCATAGATTGAAAACTTAAATCATTGTTTGCATCATTATTTTTATGACATCACCGCCTGCATCGTTTATTTTATTGCATCATTGTAACATCATTTTGATTTGTAAAAATAAAATAAAAATACTTAAAATATGTTATAATTTATTTATAAATTGTATAACTATTTATTTCTAAAAATAAGTAATAATATTATTCAATTCTCGAGAACTGAGCTAAAATTTATGTTTAAACAAATAAAATAACTCTAAAAATATAGAGTTATCACACCCCCAAACTTAAGTGTTTACTTGTCCTCAAGCAAAAGAAAATTCAAAATCTAAACTAGTCCACTTTTGTAGGAAATTACGATTGCATTTAGCGTATGCAACAAGCCTTTAAACCCCTAGGTGTCCCATAGAGGACAAGTTATAGTCTCGTGAGGGCTTCTAGTGGTGATACCCATAAACACCTATAAAACTTTAAACCTTTAAATATTTATTTCAAAAAGGAAATTTAATCTTCTCATGCTTAGTTTGAATAATTTTTCAAAGGTCTCAAGAAATTAATATTCACAAACAATATATCAATAGTATTACAAGTCAAGCTTCTATCTTAGGTTCAAAATAATCCTCATCTTAATCATGTCCTGAATAACCATGCATTAAATCAACCACAAATAAATTGTTGCACTCAAATAGGCATATACACACTGATATCTTTAAATGCCTCTATCAAAAGATATAAAATAGATGTGCAAATCTCATAAGCATATTAAAGCAAACAATCTCCACTAATGGAATTCATAAATCAAGAGAGATCAATAGGTCTTCACTAAGCTTATAATGGGGCTAACATAAAGTGTTTTGGCTAAACAAAGAATAGGTTAAATGAACAAAAGTAAAATAATTATGCCAAGTTTACAAAATCAATAGCTTCAAATAAAGGAATTATATTAATGAAGGATCCCTTTTATCTTAAGTGTCATTCTTCTTCAATGTTTTCTTCTTTTAAGCCCCCTTCTTCTTTTTTTGTTTTTTTTCTCTCCTCTTTTTTTTTTTTCAACAACACCATTTTAAGGGTAAGCAAGAATTACTAACTTTTATTTTATTCAATTTTCTTGCTTTCCCCCAAACTTATTTTAAGCAGAAAGTGGTCTTTTAAAATGAATAATACTCTCAGTTATTAGAGATCCTTACTTTTTTTTTAAAACTTCAATAATTCCCTTTTCTTCATTAGAATGTAAACTTGACAAAATTATCTCACAAACAGGGTGAAGGATAACAATTAAGGTTAATAAACAAAAAAAAGAAGGCTAAAATTAACAAGGCACAAATGGGTAAACTAGGGAAAAAAAATTAAAATAAGGGTGGATATAAGTAATAGGCTAAACAAACAATGCCTAAATCATATCTCTCTTTCAAAATGAATTCAAAATTTCGCCTCAAAAGTTTGCAAAAACATGTTCTAAGATAGGTGAGGTAAATGAAGATAAAAAATGTGTAGAAGCCCTCTCTAAGTAAGCATACACAAATTCAATACAATCAATATATTGCAAAGCAAAACAAAACATAATCTTAATAAAAGTTAATTTCTTACCCCAAAATAGTTGTTTGACCTGAAATACTTTAATAAATTGTCTATAAATACCAATTATAATCAATCATTGGCCTTTCATCAAATTATTTAATATAAGCATATTTTATAAAAAAAAATTAATTTATTCATCAAAACACAAAAGAAATGACTGAAAATAAAAAACAAACTAAACCTCCCCCAAACTTGCAATGGACATTGTCCTAAATGTCAAAGAAACAAACCAAAAGAAAAAAAATACTTCCTCTTGTAGAAAAGTGGATTCCAAATTATAAGCAGGATATGCATTTCACTTCCTTGCTTCCTGTAAAACACCTTAAAACAATACTAAAAGCAAGCATGAGAAATTAATCACATAAAAAGAAAATATCAATTTTTTTATTTTTGTTTATTTTTATTTTTTTTTAATTTTTTATTTTGGAAACTAAAAAAAAAGAAAGAAGAAAAAAAAATACAGATGCGTATCAAGAGTACAAAAAGTACTCTTTACTCAGCCATCTTGTATGAATAACTCTTGAGTTAGTTATTTAGTTTTTTTTTTTTTTTTTGAAAAGGAAAATCACATAAATTTAGGATGCGTATCAAGAGTACAAAAGTAACTCTTTACTCAGCCATCTTACATTTAGTGAATCGAACCTAAAACTTCGTTTGATCAGGTGCAACAAAAAAACACACACACAAAACAAAAAAAATACGATAAAAAAAACTACAAGAGTTAGGGAAGTTATAATCAGAGATTTAGATCTAGTCCTCGCTTTTTACAGCTACTGGCCCTGGGGTGCCAAACTACCTTTGCCATTAATGGATCAGGTTCGGATTTAAAGTTTTGTAGTTGATCAGTCAATTGATCAATATTTGAAGCAGAGACTAGGATGTGTCTACTCGCTGGAGTCATAAAACCCTGTTCCACAGCATGATTAAGAAAAGATAACAAACCATTATAAAAACCATCAGCATTAAGTAATCCCAATGGCTTTTGAAGAATAGTTAATTGTGTCTAAGATGCAATGGTGAAAATATCTTCAAATGTTTCTAAACCACCAGGTAATGCAATAAAAGCATCAGCATTGAGATTCATGTATGTCATTCGTTCGTACATGCTATTGACCTGTAACTCATTACCTATAGTTCCACCAGTGATATGTTTATTTCGAGCCAAAGCCTTTAGAACTATTCCTAAGACTTTGCTACCTCTAATATATGCAGAACTTGCGACACAACCCCTTAACCCTAAAGTACCTCCCTCAAATGCCAAATCAATTTTTCGTTTAGCTAAAATCCTACCAAGTTCATTAGCTGTTATTAAGTACTCTCTTTTCTCGCCAGAGTTTGGACTACAAAAGACACAAATAGCTTTGAATTTACGTGTTGAGGATTCTGCCATTTTCTCTTACAAATCTCTCGAAAGGATTGTGTGTATATTGACAATAATGAATATGCATATAAAGAAACTAGAAGAGTAAAAGAACAATTCACTAGGATAAAATAATTGTTGATAGAAAAAGTATAAAAACAAAAATGATAATAAAAACAAAAATAATCAATGTTGTGTGTACAAATGTCAAAAGAAAAAAAATATTTGAAAAACTAAAATGAAATAGACATTGAAATACTAAAAAGCTAATGAAAGTAAAAAAAAAATCTGCACTGTGTATACAAAAGTCAAAAAGAAAATATTGAAAAGCTAAAAGTAGACATTAAAAGACTAAAAAGTTGTCGACAATAGAAAAATCTGCAAGAAAATAAAATCTAGGTACTAAAATGTCAAAAAGTACTGCAAGATGTAGAAAAAAATAATGCATTGAAAAATAAAAAAGTTAATGATACACCTGATTATAAATTGTAGTTGTGATTTTGGCTCACATCTTCCTCTGATTTTACGTCCAGTAACGACTTACATGCCTTCTATGAGTCGACGATAGGCTTCCCATCTAGTTTTCTTATTAACTGGCAAACAGGGTCTTTTATCATTAGATTCCCTAGACTGTAATGCTGCTTCTCTTCTTTGAATAGTTCCCACAAATCTAAAAGAGTACGTTGAACTTGTCCACAAGGATGCGTCTCAAGAGTTTGTAGGATATTATCCATAGACTCCTTACTCTATCCATCCTTTATGAATTTAATTTTGTCTTCTCGATTTATGGATGCAAATCCAATATTTCTACAGCATGTACTGCAATTCCATCTTGCACACTTGTAGCAGACTCCCATTCTCTTAGCTCTCCTCTTATTTGAATAAGAACTTCTCCCCGTACCTGGCAAACATTTAATAAATGAGTCATCAAGCTCACCTGCCAATCGTACTTTGGCTTCTATGATCCAACGAATATCCTTAGGAAGATTCAGACGCCTAAATGCCTTCTTCTTTCCAGTCTGCGTTCACCAATTTTCTTAAGCACATCTTGGGGAAGAGTTGGAAACCTGTTTTTTAGTGTTGCAAAAGATGCTTCCATATTTGATTAACTTAGTTAAGAAAATGAAAGAGAGAACTTACAACGAAACAACTACATAGAAATAAAAGAAACCTAATAAAGAGAAAACATGGGTTTCCTCCTAATAAGCTATTTAATAACTCACAAACAACACTAAAGCAAAATTAAAATAGAATGAAACAAACAAAAGAGCAAAAGAAATTAAAAAAAGTAAAAAAGTTAGAAATTTGGGTTGCCTCCCAAAAGTGCTTAATTTATAGTCTTAAGCTTGACTATAACTAGATCTTCATCATGGAGGATAATACACAAAGTATATCATCCCGATAATCACGGAAAGATAGACTTTTGCCAATTTTAATGAGTCAAGCCAGCTTGATTTGAGCCTGCATGAAAAAAAATTAAGACATAAATTATTTAATATTTTATAATTAGGCTCATAATTTTTAAAACTTTCCAACGAGCTCTTTTTCTTGCTCTAAATTTTCTTAAGAAATTGAGATAGGAAGGTAGTGGAGTTGAATTAAGAGTCGGTGAGTGCTCAGTTGATGGTGGTGAATGCTTCTTATTTTCTTCCAAGTCATCAAATTGATATTCTGTATGGTTTGGCATGTTTGGTGTTGTTTTCACCAAACAAACTGAAAGAGTTTCCTTTGAGTTCTCTTTTTCAAATACCTCTTCAATTTCCCTATTAATTGCAACCACTCCATAGATATCATCCATGAGAGAAGGATATTTGAAATTTTTAGGCAAATTGGGCTCAACCTCTTCCTTTTTATCTTGCTTGCTTGAAGTATCTGGTTGATCAATCATCTCTTCTACATCATTACTCAAAGAAATCGCCAAGCATTGCTCTCTAGAATGTTCTTCAATTTGGCACGTCAGGTTACCATGGCCTTGAGTATCTAATGGACTAGCAAATTGTTCCATTTGTATATCAAAATTTGTATTGTGGCTAGTCCATTGATTCATCCTATCTTCCATTTTTTCACATCTTTCGTAAGTAGCATTTATGAATTTTTCTAATGCTATTTAATAAGATGGTTTGTGCTCTTTAAATGGTGCATGATCTTGAAAATCATATTGATAAGGATACCATGAATTGTTACCTTGATCGTATTGGTTTTCCATGAAAAGCTCGAATAGTCACTCCATCTTGAGTTGTTTATGTTGGAATATGGATAATTCTCATACCTGTTATAATTTGGGAAAAATTGTACTTGCTCTGCATATTGGCACTCAGAATTCAAATGATTACCTCCACACAAATCACAACTCAAACATGAATTAAATAAAGTATTAGCATTAAGTTTATCAATTAAGTTAGCCAATGCATCAATTTTAGCATTTAACTTACCAAAACTATCCTTACCATACATGCTTACTGCTCTATTTAGCATCACTCCTCCATCGCACTATTACAAGTTGTGGAAAGCCATCCTTTTTTTTTTTAAATTCCTGTGAAGTAATAAAAAAAATAGAAAAGAAAAAACAAAATCTAAAGTAATAGAGTATATCAATCTATTGATATTGTCAAAAATTGTCTTCCCTGGCAACGGCGCCAAAAACTTATTACACGACTTCTGTAAGTTCACAGATTATTTACAAGTAATAAAGTGATGAGTGAGTATCGTTCCCACGAGGAAGGGTTTGTCAAGTACTAATTTTAAGATTACTCTATTATTTAGAAATTCAATTATGAGATTTTATGTTTTAAGCTAACGTAAAATTCAAGTAAATAAATGATGATAAATATGAAAATAAGATTAAAAGTCTGGAATTTAGAATTCATCAATTGATCACATATGATTTCTTTATAATCTTTAGATGGATTATTTTTGCTGGAATTAATGATTAGATTTCCCTAAAATATATGATGTTCTCTCTTAAGATACAACATGTGTGTTCATATTAACTCTACATCTACTCTTGTGATCATAAGCAATTAACACAAACCTATTAAGTTTTATGGAAATCCTTTTAAAAATCACAAAGGAGTATTCTTATCTCTAAGCAATACATTCCCTAGGTCAACTATCCTAATGAACTAATATTGTGCTTTCACTCTCGCTACTTCACACAATATCATAAATCATGCAATTAATCGCCAGTTAATTACAAGCATTAAATTCTAAGATAAAAGATTAATTCCAATAATCAACCCAATCAATTAATTATAAATAATCATATGCAAATCAAAAGATTACATCTAAATCCTAGAAAAATAAATTTAGCTATTCATAATTAAAAGAGAAGAAACAATTAAATTAATAATAAAAATAATAAACATAATAATAACTTATAATTAAATTCAAGAATAGAGTTTAGAGAGAACTTGTTTTGGGATACAATCTTTGATGAACTCAAGCTTCCAAAAACTCCTCCTCTTGATCAAAATAAAAAATAAAACTAATCTACTCTAAGAAAGCATATGAAAATCTCTCTACATATTTTTTTTATGGATTTTCTTTGATGCTCTTTTCCTTTGCCAAGTATGGTATTTATAGGCATGCTTGGTGGAAGAATTCAAGTTCCATTAAAATTCTTACATCAAAAATTCAACATTGATGGTTAGGTTGGCCACCAACCATTGAATTTTTACATCAAAAATTCAACAATAGTTAGGTTGGCCACCAACCATTAAATTTTGCTCCCCAACCATTGAATTTATTTCTCATGGATTGAAAACTTGGATCATTGTTTCCATCATTATTTTTATGACATCACCGCCTACATCATTTATTTTATTGCATCATTGTAACATCATTTTGATCTGCAAAAATAAAATAAAAATACTTAAAATATGTTATAATTTATTTATAAATTGTAGAACTATTTATTTCTAAAAATAAGTAATAATATTATTGCATTCTCGAGAACTGAGCTAAAATTTAAGTTTAAACAAATAAAATAACTCTAAAAATATAGAGTTATCAGTAAATTATATTTTTCTTAAGATTAGATATTTTACTGTCACGTCCCAACTTTGGAGATATGACGGTCCTAGATCATGGGGAGACATAAGGTTACCCACGTCTGTAGAACCCACTTATACTTATACAAATACTGCCTAGGATCATACCAAAAACCTCTTACATTAACTTAAATAAATTTTTTTTTTTTTGGAAAATCTTAAGTTGCAGAAGCATAATTAAAATATTCTTTAAACATAATCTATAAGGAAAATAATATTTAGAATTCAATTAAAACCTCGAAGGATAACATTTCAAAATAAACATCTAAAAATGAATATTCCCAGAGTGTCTAAGGATAACTTTTCACGACATATTAAACTAATTTTCTTAGACAAGGAATTTCCCAAGTGAAGTAGGATGCTTGAGCCATCACCTTGCATCCTCATAATGATCACCTGGAACCACACAAGGAAAAAGGGTGAGATAGATGATCTCAATGAGTAAATAATAGGGATTGTATAATAACACATATCCCTTAGAAAGGGCTCATAGCTCATAACTTCTAGTTCATGATTCATAGTTTGCAGTTTAGAAATGTTTGTAGAAATCACACTTATAACACATAGAGTGAAGGCTACTGCCATAATCACTCGAACACATAACACATAGAGTGAAGGCTATTGTCATAACCTCTCGAACACATAGCCGATAATTACTCGCATCGGTATGAGGAGCACACAGCCGATGATTACTCGCATTGGTATGAGGAGCACATAGCTAATGATTACTCACATTGGTACGAGGAGCACATAGTTGATGATTACTCATATCGGTATGAGGATTTCTGCATAAAAAAAGGGTTAAAGGTACCATAGCAAGAGCTTATGGTAATCGTATATATAACAATAACATTTAAGCCATTAATAACATATATCCCAATAGCAATAGCAGTTTATTATTTTGATCAAAAGATATAAGAATAATGTGGTTCTAGAAAGAATATAAGTTAGGGTGATAATCACGAGAAATTCTAATTGGATAAGCAAAATAGTTTTGGAGCAAATGTCCTTTGGCAACCCAAGTTTTACAAAGAAATCACTCAATTAAATTTTTAGATAAAAGGAACTTGGGTTTCAAAGATCGCAAAGGCTTACATAGCAATATATCACATTCTTATAACACAACATAATGTTGTTCACACTTATAATATGAATATGGCGTTTACTTACCTTGGAGTTCCTTTGCTCCTAGTATACATAGCCCTTGGACTTCTAAAGCTCCTTAAACTCTAAGATAATATTTAATTTAATACTTAGTATTTATTTACTTATGATGCTCCTATCCCATAACTATCCCATGCACATATAGCATACACATACACTTAGAGTTCACATATAGGTGTACTTGTCACTTGCACATAATGCTTTGGCTTTAAAAGTCTTGCATACTTAGGCCTTATAGGCTCACATGAAAACACATCACAATCATGTCATTACCTTTCTAAGGTCATCACAATATTATTTCCTCAATATCCATTCAATTTTACAATCATTTTAATACACTTTACACTTCTATACATGTCACTTAACAATTAACCTTTCAAGTGTCATGCTTAACTCTTATGATCCTTTTTATACAATTGTCGCTCCATCAACTCAAAACCATGTATTTATTATCAAGTCATCATAACATCTAGTTCCATATTTCTTAAATCACATTTACATTCTAATCACAATATAAGGTTAAGATACCTTAAGTATACCAAAATGCCCTTAAGCTTATCTAAGGTCATACCTTCAACTAACATGAAATTTTATCATTTCTTATACATACATACATGTCAATAATCATCAAAACACATTACATAAAAATTATAAACATTGGGACAAGAATATTAAGGTAGGCTGCATACATCACCAAAGGAAGAATTAAATTTTCTTTCTTTTTGCACTTTTCGTCTATTTCAGAAATATGTAAAAATATGGTTTGAACAAAGATTTTTCATGTAAACACAACCAAAATCATTTTAGAATTTTATTCATATAAATTGGCCACACTTGGTGTTGTTCATACATAAAAATTAAACTTGTGAATTATAGAGTACAAAACCATGAGTTTTCTTGTTTTTGGTATTTTTCGGTCATTTCATAAATATGCAAATAGGTTGTTTAAACTATTATTTTTCATTCAATCATAGCAAATATCAGTTTAGAACATGTCCATACATGATTTGGCAGCCATAGATAGTAATTATGCAAGAAAATTCGAAGTTTCAAGGCTTAGGGTGAAAATCATGAGTTTTCGCGCTTTCCGCTCATTAGAGTAATATACAAACACATGATTTGAATCATTCTTTCTCATCCAAACAAAACAAATATCTATTTACAATCTAATCATATACAAATTGACAGCCACATGTTGAAATAATAATAGAATTTTCTAACTTCTAAGTTCTAGCACAAAAATCTTGAATTCCTTTATTTTTCGAAACTTTTCGGTCATCACAAAAATATGCAGAAATGTCATTTGATCCAATATTTTTCATCCAAACAAATAAAAAATTAGTTTAGAAAACAATAATGCACAAATCACCCCCCTCTAGTGATGTTTATGCATAAAAATTGTGATCTTAAGTTATAGAATTCACCTTTGGAGAAATCTTGCGGAAAGATTTGTGTTTTCTATAGAAATTAGATTTTCTCTCTCAAAAACTCACCCAACTAGAATTAAATCTATAAAAATTAGTAATCAACCAATTCAAAATAATTTTCCCATAATTTATTTCATAGAAATCAGTTTAGAAATTGAAAGAGAAGAAAAACTTATGATTATGGTCAAGAAATCACGAAACTAAAAGGTATTTTCTTAATTTCGGTTAAGAGAAATATTTTGAGAGAATTTTTCTGCTAAGATACAGACAGGTGATGGCTGCTAGAATGAGAGTGCTGGCTGAAATTTTCATTATATATTAGGGTTTGGGGTGCAATTTCCAAGTTTACCCTTAATGAGCTAGGTTAGGAATATTTTAGTGTAGTGGGCTTTTGGGTATTTGGGCTTTTTAATTAATTTAAGGCTGATTATAGGTAATTGAAAATAAAATGTTTTTATTTTTATTTTCATGAAAATTTTCCCCAAAAAATTTATTTAAAAAATATTTTAAAAATACCCATAAAATTATTTTATGCTTAAAAATAGTCTTTTTACATGAAAATTCATTTTACGAAAAAAAAATTATTTCATGCTACTAAATTTTATTCAAATCATTTATTTCATAATAATAATTCATATTAGGATATTAAATTTAATTTAACATGCCCCAAACTCATAAATCACATCAAACATAAATTTTCATATAGTCACACAATTTTATCACAATAAGCCTAAATTCAAATAATTTGTCACTAAAACTCCTAGGGTAGATGTGGGTTGTTACATTTACTATCTCATGATTCACTTCATTATGAATATACAACTATTGTGTATTCATATAAAGAAATGATATTTTGTAGAAAAATTAGATATTCTACTAAACCTTTAGCAACTTATAAGGATAAAACGTGTTACATTCCAACTTTAGAGATATGATGGTCCTAGAACATGGGGAGACATAAGGTCACCCATGCTCATAGAACCCATTTACACATATACAAATCATGCCTAGGATCATACAAAAACTCTTACAATAACTCATTTAAAACATTTACATGAAAACCTTTAGTTGCAAAAGATAATAATTAGATACTTTACAGATAATCCATAAGAAAATGGTATTTATAATTTAGTTGAAATCTTAACAAAACATTTCAAATAAACATTAAAATAATTATTCCTAGAGCATCTAATGATAACCCTTCATATCATAGTATTACTAAAGACGTCGAACAAGGAATTCCCCAAGCGGAGTAGAATGCTTAAGCTATCACCTTGCCTTCTCATACTACTCACCTAGAACCACACAAGGAAAAAGAAAGGCAGTGAGATAGATGATCTTAATCAGTAAATGATAAAACACATATATTTAACACATATTCCTTTGAAAAGGAAACTCATAGCTTATACACATAGTTAATGATTTATAATTCATAAATTAGGTTGCATTTTATCAAGGGTTTAATTTAATAAGTTTGCAGAATTCACACTTATAATACATTGAGAGTGGAGGCTATTTCTCCGCCCCTTAAACACATTGAGGAGAGGTGGCCTTAAACCAAATTCCAAATCCTATCACATAGAAGGCATGAAGATAATCAGGCCCCACAGCTAGAACTGCCCCTTTCTAACTAAGGTGGATACACTACCCTATCAATCAGGTTAAGACTGTGTGCACAGGTTCCAATGATTACTCCCATCGGCATGAGGACTTATGCATAAAGGGTTAGAGGTTCCATACCTATAGCTAATGGTATTCACATATATCAATTGCACTTAAGGCAACAATAACATGTATCATAATAGTAATATCAGTTTAATTTATTTGAATAGAAGATACAAGAATAGTGTAGTTCCAAAAAGAAAATAAGCTAGGGCAATTATCATAAAGAATTATCATTGGATAAACAAAATGGTTTTTGGACCAATTGTCCATTAGCGAATTAAGATTTACAAAGAAATCATTATATCATATTTTAGGATAGGAAGAAATTGGGTTTCAAGAATCTCAAAGGCTCACATAACATGATATCACATATTTGTAACATATCTTAATGTTACTCACACTTGTAGCATAAATACCGTGTTTACTCACCTTGTGGTTCCTTCGCTCCTATTTCTCATAGCCCCTTTTAAATTCTAAAGCTTTGCAAACTCAATCATGATATTTATTTCAATACTTAATATTTATTTAATTATGATGCTATCCTATTCCATAACTACCCCATGCTCATATAACATTCACATACGCTTAGAGGTACACATATAAGTGTACCTCATCACTTGCATATAAAATGTTGACTTTAAAAGTCTTGCATATTTAGCCTTAATAGGCCCATATGAAAAACACATTATAACTCATGTCAATACCTTTCTAAGGTTAACACAATATCATTATCTTAATATCAATTTACTTTAGCAATCATCTTAGTACACTTAACACTTCCATATATGTCATCTTATCGATAGCCTTTTAGATATCATGCTTATCACTTATGACCAATTCCTTCAATCAATAACTTCATTAATTCAAGACCATTAATTCATTTTTAATTCATCATAAAATCCATTTCCATATTATCTAATCACATTCACATTCTAATCACAACATAAGGTTAAGATACCTTAAGTATTTTGAAGTGCCTCTAGGCTTGTCTAGTGTCATACCTTCAACTAACATGCAATTTTATCATTTATCATACATACATACATGTCAATAATCATCAAAATATATCACATAAAAATTATAGACATTGGGATAAAAATCTCATAGTAGGTCGAATGCATCATCAAAGGAATAACTAAATTTTTCTTACTTTTTGCACTTTCCATCTATTACAGTAATATGAAAAAACATGGTTTGAACCAAGATTTTTCATGTAAACACAACAAAAATAATTTTATAACATTAATTCACATGAATTGATAGCCATATGTGTGATATGTACATGGAAATTCTAATTTTACGTTTTAGGATGCAAAAGCATGATTTTTTCTTATTTTTGATATTTTTCCAGTCATTATAGTAATATGAAAACATGCAGTTTAAAATATTACTTTTCATTCAATCATAGCAAACATCAATTTAGAACATCCTCATGTATGAATCGGCAACCTTAAGTAATAATTATACAAAAAAATTCCAAGTTTTAAGGCTCAGGGTGAAAATCAAGAGTTTTCGCGCTTTCTGTTCATTACAGCGATGTGCAAACACATTATTTAAATCATTATTTTTCATTCAAAAAAAAACAAATATCATATTAGAATCCATTCATATACAAATTTGCAGCCATATATTTAAATAATAATGGAATTTTCCAACTTCTAAGTTCTAGCACAAAAATCTTAAATTCTTTTGTTTTTTGAAACTTTTTGGTCATTACAATCATACGTAGAATTATGATTTAATTCAATATTTTTCATCTAAACATATCAAAAATCATTTTAAAATGTGATGACATAAAAATCCTCCCCCTGGTATGGTTTATGCATAAAAATTTCAATTTTGATTTTTAGGATTCACCTTTAGAGAAATCGCATAGAGAGGTTGGTGCTTTTGGTAGAAAAATTAATTTTTCTCACAAGAAATCACCTAGCCCAAATTTTATCCACAAAATTCAGTAAATATTCAGTTTAAAATAATTTTCCCAAGATTAGTTTCATAAAAATCAAATATCAAATTTGAAGGAAAAGAAAAACTTATGAAATAGTTGCGAAATCGCAAGTTTGAAAAGATTTCTATGAATTTCAGTATAAAAAAATATTTTGAGAAAATTTTTCTACCAAAATAATGAAATAATAGAATGGTGGCTTTTGGAATGAAGGGTTGGCCAAAATTTAGGTTAAATATTAGGGTTTTGGGTGAAATTTCCAAGATTACCCTTAATGAACTAGGTTATGAGTGTTTTAGTATAATGGGTTTTTAAATATTTGGGCTTTTTATTTAAATTAGGGGCTGATTATAAGTAATTAAAATAAAAATATTTTTCTTATTATTTTCATTAAAATTTCCACCTAAAACATTTATTTAAAAATTATTTTTAAGTACTCATAAAATCATTTTATGCTTAAGCTTGCCTTTATGCATGAAAATTCATTTTATGAAAAAGTAAATTATTTCATGTTAATGCATTTTATTTAAATCATTTATTTCACAATAATAATTCATATTAGGCATATTAAAATTAATTTAATATGCCCCAGACACATAAATCACATCGCACACAAATTTTCACATAGTCACACAATTTGTCATAATAACCCTAAATTCAAATAATTTGTCACTAAAACTCCTAGGGTAGATTTGGGTTGTTACATTTTCCACCCTTAAAAGAAATTAGTCCTCAAATTTTCAAATCTAACAGCATAACACATTCTGCTTAACTTCTCCACCATGCTTCTGCTGTGCCACTCAAGCACAATATCTAACTACAATTGACATATTGAATACAATAAGGCACATACTCACAATCCATCAAAAATCACATTGATAAACCTTCAGCTTAAGCTACACCTATGTTAATCTCTTGTTCAAACAAATTTTAACTAGTACTTTATAATTTTGTATCCCTTAACCTTAAATAAAAGTAATAGACCTTTTGATTTTACCTTCAATCAATATAACCCTAGGTATTTCTTTTCCTTATATCTCTATTATTATTAACATCCATACTAACACCTTAATCACCACTTCCATTCATTATTTTTCACATTAGTCATATAAGAATCCAACAGATAAATTCCAAATTAATAACTCCAATTGATATTTGATAATTCTCTTTCCATATTAATAATTATTACTTAATCTATTATAACCTTAATAAATACTTTCATGTTTAATACTTTGCAAACATTTCAATTTGTACACTCCCATCATTTATCAATTAAAACATATTTAAACTTACCAAACATTCCTATACATATCATATCCCAAACGAACTTGCATTCTATTGATTTACAATCCCAAATAAACTTCTCAAAACTATTTCAGACTTACTCTCTTTCTGTATAATATACATATCATTATCATGACTTAATTACCTAATGCCTCGTAATTTTTATAGCTTTAGCTCATAATATCATCTCACTTTAGGTTTTCAACTTACATCTTGCTATACTTCACATTCCTAATCATTTAACTTATCCATATTAAAATAATAAACCTTCTAATACCATTGCTATTCAATGAAATCTCTATGCTACTCTTATATCTTTCCAACTCTATGCCATTCTGGGTTATCTCAATAAAAATTCTTCCCGTACTAAGGATCACTACCAATTTTTCTAATAACCTTAATTGAACATTATTGTTTCTAACACCTTAAAATATTTCTCATCTAGAGGACTCAAACCCCTTTCCGGTATATTCAAAACTATTTATATTTTTCAAAACTGCTTAGAATCAATTGTAAGAATCAAAACACTTTCATCCTTGTATGTAACATGCAACCTTAATGCAATGCTTAATGGGATTCATGATGTATGATTGATGGTGTATGATTTCATAAAGCAAAACTCAGTGCATATAGACAGACACACTAGACGCAAGTACATAATCAAATCATATCTAGGACATTTTATTTTAAAATCATTTTATACCCTCATAGATCAAGTCCTCATGGATCCATAAATTTACGATTCATATGGCCTTAATACCTATCACCTTGTAAAAGTTCAAATCCTTATACTCTGATTGCACCCTATATACTCAAAGGAATCTCATAACTAAAGAATCTCGACTAGCATCATGCTTATCCTTTTATCATCATTACAAGTTTGAGAATACTTATCCTTTTATCATCATTACAAGTCTAAGAATACTTATCCTTTTATGTCTCCCTCTCTTAAAAGAAATTCATCATCGAATTTCAATACTTACTCATATGTTCTAAAAAAACTAGGGATGCTTTTGCCACATCCTTTTCTCAACTTCTAAGTATACTCGTCCATTCGATGATTATGCTAGTAGACCTTAATCATAGATATCTCCTTGATACATAAATTTCTCCCCTTCCTTAGTTCGGAATTCTAGTTGCTTTTTTTCACTACAGTCAATACAAGCTCTATACTATATAGCCAATCCATTCCTAAGATCACATTAAATCCTAGGATACCAAGTTCTAACAACTCCACAGGAATTTTTCATCCATCAATGTTTACCTCATAGTCTTTAAACATATACTTCACCTACCCCATATTGTAAACTTATGTATATATAATGTAACTGATTTATTTCATTCTCCTACTGATCATTACTAAATATCAATTCTCTTCTTATGGCATCAATCACAATTATCATTTAATAACTCCATATAATTCATATACCAAACCATTGTAACACATAAGCATTTCATACCTCGTAACATTATACCGATCAATCATTAATCTAAATTGGATCAAAACTTAGTCAACTTCTCTTTCTAATCCACTTAACCCCACTATCAAAATATCATACTTATCATGCATTTTCATGAGTACCCATCATATCATATCACAAGACACATATCATATGTCACTTATCACATAGCATATGTCACATAGCATATAGCATGTATCATATATCATGTATCATAATCATGTAACATATAACTTATAGCATCATGAATTCTCCTATCATATAGAAGTGAATCATGTAATACGCAAAAAGAATCAATACACACTAAGTCACTAAGCAATCGATTAATGTCATTCGCATCACAGGAGTCTTATATCCCTAGGCTAATAGTTATCCACTACTAGTGCAAACTTTAACTGTGCCCCTTGTCAAGATGAACATCGAGTGCATGGTCTCCCATTTATTCAACATCTCTAGCCATGTCCTTTTGCACACCACACACAATGCTCTAGGTCGCAGTCCTCAAGCAGGAGTAATCTTCTTGCTCATCTGGCAAAAGAAACATAAGGCACACAAACAACCATAATAAAAAGTATTATAGCTTATTAGGATTTTGCATAACTAACTAGCGATAGACTGCAAATGACATGACAAGAAACATTCCTATGCTCTAGGTAATACTTATTTAACCCAATACATAGACAAGTCTAAACTATACAAAAAAACTACATCTCTGATACTAACTTGACACTAGTCAAGTGGCAACAAAGGTTAAACCTATAGCTCTGATACTGACTTTGTCACATCCTAACTTTAGAGATATGATGGTCTTAGAACACAGGGAGATATAAGGTCACCCACACCCATAGAATCCACTTACACATATACAAATCATGCCTAAGATTATACCGAACCTCTTATAATAACTCATTTAAAATATTTATGTAAAAACATTTAGTTATGGAAGACAATAATTAGATACTTCACATATAATCCAGAAGAAAATGGTATTTATAATCCAATTGAAATCTTAACAAAACATTTCAAATAAACATCAAAATA
This sequence comes from Reutealis trisperma, assembly GCA_947687605.1. Taxonomy (NCBI): domain Eukaryota; kingdom Viridiplantae; phylum Streptophyta; class Magnoliopsida; order Malpighiales; family Euphorbiaceae; genus Reutealis; species Reutealis trisperma. The sequence goes on along the minus strand of CANTUT010000078.1, from coordinate 477,697 downwards.
ATTATTTCCAAAGCGTCTAATGATAACCCTTTATATCATAGTATTATTAAAGACTTCAGACAAGGAATTCCCTAAGCAGAGTAGAATGATTGAGCTATCACCTTGCCTCCTTATACTATTCACCTGGAACCACACAAGGAAAAAGAAAAGGAGTGAGATAGATGATCTCAATGAGTAAATGATAAAACACATACATTTAATACATATTCCTTCGAAAAGGAAACTCATAACTTATACACATAGTTCATGACTTACAATTCATAAATAAGGTTGCATTTTAGCAAGGGTTCAATTTAACAAGTTTGCAGAAATCACACTTATAATACATTAAGAGTGGAGGCTATTGCTCTACCACTCGAACACATAGAGGAGAGATGGCCTTAAACCAAATTCCAACTCCTATCATATAGAAGGTGTGAAGCTTATCAGGCCCCATGGCTAGAATCACCCCTTTCTAGCTGAGGTGGATACACTACCCCTATCTATTGGGTTAAGACCATGTGCATAGGTTCTAATAATTACTCGCATCAACACTAGGACTTCTGCATAAAGGGTTAGAGGTACCATAGCTATAGCTAATGGTATTCACATATATCAATAGCACTTAAGGCAACAATAACATGTATCATAATAGTAATATTATTTTAATTTATTTGAACAAAAGATACAAGAATAATGTAGTTCCAGAAAGAAAATAAGTTAGGGCAATTATCACAAAGAATTATCATTGGATAAACAAAATGGTTTTTGGACCAATTGTCCAATGGCAACCCAAGCTTTACAAGGAAATCATTAAATCATATTTTAGGATAGGAAGAACTTGGGTGTAACAACCTACATCTACTCTAGAAGTTTTCGTGACAAATTGCTTGACTTTGGAGTTATTGTGACGAAATATGTGATTTTATGAGAACTCAAATGTGATGTGATTTATAAGTATGTGGCATGTTAAATTAATTTTAATATGCCTAATTTGAATTATTATTGTGAAATAAATGATTTATATGAAGTGCATTAGCATAAAATAATTTATTATACATAAAATGAATTTTCATGCAAAAAGGCGATTTTTAAGCATAAAATAATTTTATGAGTATTTTTAAAATATTTTTAAATAAATATTTTTGGGGGAAAATTTTACAGAAAATAATAAGAAAAATATTTTATTTTTAATTATCTATAATCAGCCCTAAATTAATTAAAAAGCCTAAATACCCAAAAGCCCACTACACTAAAACACTCCTAACCTAACTCATTAAGGGTAATCTTGGAAATTTCACCCAAAACCCTAATATTTAACCTAAATTTGGGCCAGCCCTTCATTCCAACAGCCACCATTCTATTATTTCATTATTTTGGTAGAAAAATTCTCTTAAAATATTTCTCTCTACCAAAATTCATAAAAATCCTTTCAAACTTGCGATTTCGCGACCGTTTCAAAAGTCTTTCCTTTTCTTTCAATTTGCTATTTGATTTTTATGAAACTAATCTTGTGAAAATTATTTTGAATTGAATATTTACTGATTTTTACTAATAAAATTCAGGCTAGGTGATTTCTTGAGAGAAAATTCAATTTTTCTACCAAAAGCACCAATCTCTCTACGCGATTTCTCTAAAGGTAAATCTTGTAACTTAAAATTGAAATTTTTATACATAAACATCACTAAAGGGGGGTTATTTCTACATCATTGATTTCTAAACTAATTTTTGATGTGTTTTGATGAAAAATATAGGATTAAATTATATTTCTGCATTTTACTATAATGACCAAAAAGTTTTAGAAAATAAAGGAATTCAAGGTTTTTATGCTAGAATTTAGAAGTTGGAAAATTCTATGATTTCTTGAACATTAGGCTACTAATTTGTGTATGGATGGATTCTAAACTGATATTTGTTTTGCTTGGATGAAAAAGAAAGATTTAAATCATGTGTTTGCATATTACTATAATGAACGAGAAGAGCAAAAAGCGCGAAAACTCATGATTTTCACCATAAGCATTAAACTTTGGAATTTTCATGCTTAATTATTATCTAAGGCTACTGGATCATACATGAAGATGTTCTAAACTAATATTTTCTATGATTGGATGAAAAATAATAATTTAAACCACCTGTTTACATATTACTGTAATGCCTATAAAATACTGAAAACAAGAAAAACTCATGGTTTTACATCGTAACACCTAAAATTGGAATTTTCATGTACATGTCACACATAAGGCTACTGATTCATGTGAATTAATGTTCTAAAATGATTTTTTTTGTGTTTACATGAAAAATCTTGATTCAAACCTTATTTTTACATATTAATGTAATAGATGGAAAGTGCGAAAAGTAAGAAAAATTCAGTTTTTCCTTTGATGATGCATTCGGCCTACTATAGGATTTTTATCCCAATGTCTATAATTTTTATGTGATGTATTTTGATGATTATTGACATGTTTGTATGTATCATCAATGATAAAATTGTATATTAGTTGAAGTATGACACTAGACAAGCCTAGAGGCACTTTGGTATACTTAAGGTATCTTAACCTTATATTATGATTAGAATGTGAATGTGATTGGATAATATGGAAATAGGTTTTATGATGAATCAATAATGAATTTATAGTCTTGAATTTATGAAGAGATTGATTGAAAGAATTGGTTATAATAGATAAACATAATGTTTGAAAGATTATTTGTTAAGATGACATATGGGGAAGTGTTAAGCGTTATAAGATGATTGTTAAAGCAAATTGATATTAAGATAATAATATTGTGTTGACCTTAGAAAGGTACATACATGAGTTATAATCTAATTTCATATTGGTCTATTAAGGCTAAGTGTGCAAGATTTTTAAAGTCAACATGTTATATGCAAGTGATGAGGTGCACTTATATGTGCAACTCTAAGCGTATTTAAATGTTATATATGCATGCGGTAGCTATAGGATAGGATAGCATCATGATTGAATAAATACTAAGTATTGAATTAAATATTATGATAGAGCTTAAGGAGTTTTAGAAGTCCAAGGGCTACATGAATTAGGAGCAAAGGAACCATAATATGAGTAAAAACTGTAATCTTGCTTCAAGTGTGAGTAACATTTTGTTATGTTACAAATATGTGATATCATGTTATGTGAGCCTTTGACATTTTTGAAACCCAAGTTCTTTCTATTCTAAAATGAAACTTTATAATTTCCTTATTAAGCTTGGGTTGCCAAAGGACAATTAGTCTAAAACCATTTATTTGTTATTATCCAATGATAATTTCTTATGATTATTGCCCTAACTTCCATTTTTTCTAGAACTACACTATCATTGTATCTTTTGTTCAAAAGTTAAACTACTATTGTTATTACGATACATATTATTATTGCCTTAATGTTATTGTTATATATGAATACCATTAGCTCTAGCTATAGTACCTTTAACCCTTTATGTAGAAGTCCTCATGCCGATGCGGATAGTCATTGGAACCTATGCACATGGTCTTAACCCAATGGATAGGGGTTGTGTATCCACCTTAGCTAGAAGGGGCGGTTCTAGCTATGGAGCCTGATCAGCTTCATGCCTTTTATGTGATAAGAGGTGGAATTTGGTATAAGGCCACCTCTCCTCTATGTGTTAGAGTGATAGAGCAATAGCCATCACTTTTTATGTGTTATATTTGTGATTTCTGCAATCTTGCTAAATTGAACCTTTGATAAATTGCATCCTGATTCATGAGTTATAAGTTATGAACTATATGTATAAGCTATAAGTTTCCTTTTTAAAGGAATAAGTGTTAATGTATGTGCTTTATTGTTTACTCATTGAGATCATCTATCTCACCCATTTTTCCTTGTATGGTTCCAAGTGAGCAAATGTGAGGAGGCAAAGTGATGGCTCAAGCATTCTACTTCGCTTGGGGATTTCCTTGTCGAAGTCATTAATAATACCATGCTATGAAGTGTTGTAAGACCGTCATGTCTCTAAAGTGGGGATGTGACATTGGGTTTTAAGAATCTTAAAGGCTCACATAACATGATATCACATATTTGTAATATATCATAATGTTACTCACACTTGTAGCATAAATACAGTGTTTACTCACCTTACGGTTCCTTCATTTCTATTTCACGTAGCCCCTTTGAAACTTTAAAGCTCCTCAAACTCTATCATGATATTTAATTCAATACTTAGTATTTATTTAATAATGATGCTATCCTATTCCATAACTACCCCATGCTTATATAACATTCACATACGCTTAGAGTTGCACATATAAGTGTATCTCATCACTAATATATAACATGTTGACTTTAAAAATCTTTCATAATTAGTCTTAATAGGCCCATATGAAAAACACATTATAACTGATGTCAGTACCTTTCTAAGGTTAACACAATATCATTATCTTAATATTAATTTACTTTAGCAATTATCTTAGTATACTTAACACTTCCATATACGTCATCTTATCAATAGCCTTTCAAACATCATGCTTATTTCTTATGACAAATTCCTTCATCAATCACTTTATTAATTAAAGACCTTTAATTCATTGTTAATTCATCATAAAATCCATTTCCATATTATCCAATCACATTCACATGCTAATCACAACATAAGGTTAAGATACCTTAATTATATCAAAATGCCTCTAGCCTTGTCTAGTGTCATACCTTCAACTAATATGCAATTTTATCATTTATCATACATACATACATGTTAATAATCATCAAAATACATCACATAAAAATTATAGACATTGGGATAAAAATCCCATAGTAGGCCGAATGCATCACCAATGGAAAAACTTAATTTTTCTTACTTTTTGCACTTTTCGTCTATTACAGTAATATGTAAAAACATGGTTTGAATCAAGATTTTTCATGTAAACACAACAAAAATCATTTTAAAACATTAATGCACATGAATCAATAGCCATATGTGTGATATGTACATGGAAATTCTAATTTTAGGTTTTAGGATGCAAAACCATGAGTTTTTCTTATTTTTGGTATTTTTCGATCATTACAGTAATTTGTAAACAGGTAGTTTAAACTATTACTTTTCATTCAATCATAGCAAACATCAGTTTAAAACATCCTCATTTATGAATCGGCAACCATAAGTAATAATTATACAAAAAAATTCCAAGTTTTAAGGCTTAGGGTGAAAATCATGAGTTTTCGCGCTTTTTGTTCATTACAGCGATATGAAAACACATGATTTGAATCATTATTTTTCATTCAAACAAACAAATATCATATTAGAATCCATTCATATACAAATTGGTGGCCATATATTTAAATAATAATAGAATTTTCTAACTTCTAAGTTCTAGCACAAAAACCTTGAATTCCTTTGTTTTTTGAAACTTTTTGGTCATTATAGTCACATGTAGAATTATGATTTAATTCAATATTTTTTATCTAAGAACATCAAAAATTAGTTTAGAATGCAATGATATAGAAATTTCCCCCCTAGTATGGTTTATGCATAACAATTTCAATTTTGAGTTACGGGATTCACCTTTGGAGAAATCACATAAAGAGGTTGATGCTTTCGGTAGAAAAATTGATTTTTCTCCCAAAAAATACCTAACCCAAATTTTATCAATAAAAATCAGTAAATATTTAGTTCATGATAATTTTTGCAAGATTAGTCTCATAAAAGTCAAATAGCATATTGAAAGGAAAAGAAAAACTTACGAAATGGTCTCAAAATCACAAGTTTCAAAGGATTTCTGTGAATTTCGTTAAAAAAAATATGTTGAGGGAATTTTTCTACCCAAATAATGAAATAATAGAATGGTGATTTCTGGAATGAAGGGCTAGCCAAAATTTAGGTTAAACATTAGGGTTTTGGGTGAAATTTCCAAGATTACCCTTAATGAGCTAGGTTATGAGTGTTTTAGTGTAGTTGGCTTTTAGGTATTCGGGCCTTTTATTTAAATTAGGGGCTAATTATAAGTAATTAAAATAAAAATATTTTTCTTATTATTTTCATTAAAATTTTCCTCCAAAACATTTATTTTAAAATTATTTTTAAATACTCATAAAATCATTTTATGCTTAAAATTGCCTTCATGCGTAAAAATTCATTTTACGAAAAAATAAATTATTTCATGTTAATGCATTTTCTTTAAATCATTTATTTCACAATATTAATTCATATTAGGCATACAAAAATTAATTTAACATGCCCTAAACCCATATATTACATCACACACAAATTTTCACATAGTCATACAATTTGTCACATTAACCCTAAATTCAAATAATTTGTCACTAAAACTCCTAGGGTAGATGTGGGTTGTTACAAAATATTTAGTTAGTTTTAGACTTTTAATAGGGTTGATCAAATTTTACTATGATCATTTGTTGGATAGTATTAGATGATGTTCACCCAATCATTCTATCTTTCCCAATATGTCACTTTCTTGAATAAACGCTTTATCAAGAAACATCTTTGCTAACAACTCTTTGTAATACAAAAGATAGAAATACTATCCTAAACTATCTTTAGAATATCCTACAAACCTTATCTTAATTAGAATTATCTTCCAATTGTCTAACTTCAGTTTATCAAATAAACTAGATATCTCAATTCAAATTATGAGTAAGAATTTTGATATCTATCCATATCATATCATATATGAGTTAGGATTAAATAGACTTTGGAGAAAATTCTATTTAAGAACATATAGCTATGAATTGTAAATTTCCATAAGGAAATAAATAAAAACTTTCATAGTTCATCATCTATTATCACATATCATAGATGTTGTAATTTATTCTTTTAAGTATACCATCAAGTATGGTTTTCCCAAAATGAATTATAATTATATGCCAATTTTATATTTGGGAAATTCCTCAAAATTTGATAATTGAGTTCTCCCCACTTGGATCAAATCAAAGGGTTATGATACTCTTTCCTATTTTGTATGAAATATCTTTAATATTTATTTTCCTTTTCATCTTGAATTTCTTGAACATTTCAATAATTCAAATGAACAATTCATTTTATTTACCTTTCTGAACAGGTCAATATCATGTATTTAGGTAAATAGAATGAATTAGGAAAAACTCCTACTAACTATTTCACAAATGGTATTGATGCATCTATATGCATAAATTCTAAAACTTTTTCGATTTCTATCCTTTTGTCCAACAAAAGATGATTTATTTGTTTTTGCATTATATACTAGATTTGTAAGTAGAAACAAGTTCACATCCTAATGGGTAGTGATACATGCTGTCCAACTAAGTTGTCTTATCTTCAGCTAAAAAAACTAATCTAAGAAATCTTAGTGGTTTTAGATTGGAGTTCTTTATGGCATTATCACAAAAGCACTTAGAGTTGTTTTGTTATTATTAACTTAATAATAATACATCAACCATATAATTCATAATCTTAAGTTTATTACCATAATAAATCACGAAAACATTTTTTCTAGTAATAGAATTCATAATTCTTTGAAGTTACAAACTAATGTAGCATAAGTATGAAATACATACATGATTTACAAAACACGATTTTAAAATCATCATTAAGTACATACAAGACATACAAAATATGATTTCTAAAATCATCATGAAGTATTCCAAAAGCTCTTTGGAAACAAACACTTTGCCTCTTAGATTTTTCAAAATCACTTCATTTAACTCTATGCTTCTGTTGCTTACTCTATTCATGCATATGGCACAAAAGCACCTATATCATGAATCCAAGCAATAGATGAACTATATGGATCATTGGAATATAGTGACAAGAGATAGATTTTCCTTCATAAGGTTTATCCTTCTCTGTGTCCTTTAGTATTCATAATACTCAGAATAATTACTTTTCCAATATTCATAACATTGACAATAGAAACATTTTCTTTTGTCAACTATAGCATTATCTATGGACTTGTCCCTTGCAATTTCCCTTTTAGGATTCATAATGGAAGCTTTTTCTATTACCTTAAAGTGCATTTTCCATCTAATGGTAATTTAGAATGAATTTGAAGAATTAAACTATTTGAAAATTATTATTCTTTAAAACATCTAGGCTCTCTAGTTGTTTGATGAATTTAATCATCATATGAAAATAATTCCAAATTTAGTTTAATTAAAATTAATAAGAAATAAAAGAGGTTTCTCACAATTCAAATTCTTTCATAAAGAATACTAGATGGAAAAATAGAAGAACAATAAATTAAAGATGAAGCATTTTCTTCTTTGATTTCTTTTCTCTAATTTATTATTCTAGTTAAATAGGAAGAATAAGAACAAGAATGAAAAATATGGAGAAGACAAAGAAAAAAAAGTTATGAAGATTAAGAAGAAACACTTTTTTCTTTTCTTCCTTTATAATTTATTTTCCTTTTCTTTTTCTTTCTTTTTTTTTCTTTTTCTTTCTTTATAATTTTCTTCATATTCAAACAAAATAACTACCTTAATATCTCATATTAATCAGTGTATTTATGCTCATCATACAACTCCTGTAGATGATGCATAATTAGTTGGAGTCTTGTTATGCTCATATATCGTTTTTGCAACCATTGACTTATAAAACAATCATATAGCATCAACCCCATCATATTTTTTGTTTCCATTACACTTAGAGTGATATGTTCCTTTGAAGTAGTCTCTTCTCTAAAAGACTAAGAACAAATGAAGTTAAATACATACACTATGTACTCATATGCAAGGACCATAGATTTAGGCCCTGTGAGCCTAAAAGAATCAAATATATTCATAGGTGGGATTGCCAATTTCATATTATCAAAATGTAGAAAATAAGAACATTAATAACTTATGTAATTAAGCAGCTACCATAATTATTTGGTCTTCAATCAAAATGGTAATCCAACTAATTTGGCAAATCCTATACTTCCAAATAGGAAACAGAAATCTTATTGGGTGGATTTCTAGTAGATGATTGAATTCTTATTAGATTATCACATATTCCTCAAATAGAAATTGTTGTTATTGTGGTTCCTTTGCTCCTAGTACACGTAGTCCTTTCAAACCTCTAAAGCTCCTCAAGCTCTAACATAATATTTAATTCAATACTTAGTATTTATTTAATCATGATGCTATCTTTTCCTATAACTACCCTGATGTGCGGAAATGCACAATAACAAACTACAAGTGCACAGGTCATTATCAAGTAATAAAGTAGTGAGTATATGAGTATAAGTACCAGCACAAACTTCAATTATTGTCTAGTTGATCAAGATGTAGATTGATTAAAATAAGCTAAATTAACTAAACTAATAAAAGAAAACAAGTAAATGATATTAATGGAACTAATATAGGCAAAGCCAATCTAGATATAAATCCCCCTAGTTTCTCATGTACATCAAATAATGGATTGAATTGGACTCTCACTAAATTAGATAAAAACCTTTCTCAAGTGATTAAATCCCTAACTACCTTAGTATTATAGGGGAATCTCTTCTCAACTTATTATCAAATAGGAGCAATATTAATTTCAAGAGATTAACATCCAAAGAAGTCTTGTAGGTCTATCTCTAGCACCCTAATCAACTATCTATTCCTATGAGTGATCTATCTATATCAGGGTATCTCTACTCGTCCAATATAGAAACAATATCCAATCAACAAGCTAGCAATTGCTAATTAGAATAATAAGATTTATCATGAAAATAAAACAACCAAAGATGAATTGATTAAAGTTTAAATCCTTCAATCTATATAATCAAAACTAGGGTTCATTACAAATATAATTAATTCATATTAAAATTGAAGAACAAAGATGCAGAAAATACAAGAGGAAGAAATCTCAAACAGATCTTGAAGATGTTCTTTGAACGCTTCTCTTTAGTCTTCCACATCCACTTGGATCTTGGTCTTTGATTTGATTAAATCCTCAATATTTCTAGCCTTTAAGCCTTTCTCATGACTCTAGGGCTTAGCCAACCCTCTTAAATCTCTATTTTTGCTTTATGGTGACTCCCTTTTAAAATGCTTTCTGCTCTAATTTATATTGCTGAATTTTAACCTCCCACCACTGGAGCCACCATTGGGGTTCCAGTGGTGTCTGTCCCATGGGTGAAACCTCAGTGGTGGCTCCACCCATGGGAGGCTACTAGATTTTTTTTTTCTAATTTGCTCTTATCACACGGGTGGAATCTCAGGTGGGATTTCAGTGGTGTCTATCCCATGGGTGAAACCTCAGTGGTGGCTCCACCCATGTCTGCCCATCTTTTTCCAAAAGTTTAACATTTTTGCTTGGAACTTTCTCCATTATGAGTCACATTTGACTCATGGCATTATTTGGCATTGGATTAACTAAAAGAACTCTAAAAAAGCACTAAACAAACAAATCAAACTCAATTTAAGGATAAAATATTATTAAAAATGAGGGGTAACGTGTAGTTGATTAAGTACTTATCAAATTCCCCCACACTTGAGTATTTGCTTGTCCTTAAGCAAATTAAATCGTAACAACAGTAAGAGATAAAAACTACCCTCTCTAGTAAAAAAAATTCAAAAAGATTTAGAACAACTCAAAATCAGCAAAGCTCAAACATGGTAGCCAAATTAAGAAATCTCTAAAACAAATCTCAAAAATCTAAAACCTAAATTCTAAAGTTACGGGTTTGAGCAAATAATTCCACAGAAACAAAAGTTCAAGCAAAGTAGATTTACAAGGATTTTTTCCATAAATGCTTGACTACTCACTCGACTTTTCATTGATTATGCATTTCAATTCATGTTTTCTTTTTAATTAACTAAGGAGCCCGACTTGTTTGAATTGTCATCCTAGCCTTTTTATGCGAATGCAAACACTTGTGGTGCTGGCCCCCAGTTACTCAACTAGAATCACACATTCAAATGGCTACTAGTACTATTCATATTCTCAATCCCTTGTGTTTAAAGAGTTAAGAATAATGGAATATGTAAACATTTTCAAAGCTCCTTTGCATAATCATTTATATATATATATATATATATATACACTTATTTCTTTTTTTTTTTTCAAGAAAAATAGCCAAGCCATCTAAGGTATTAAGCATTTCTACTAAACTAGAACAAAGTAACAGCGGAATAAAATAGGCTCAAAAAGTGTAACTAAAGTTTCAAATTTCAAGCAAAAAGATTTGCAAAAAAAAAAAAAATTTCCTAATCATGACCACCACATTCAATCGATACTGCAACAAGTCATTATCATCGCAAAATTAGACTAATTTATCACTAGAGAGAGTCAATTTCAAATCAAACTATTGCCACAACTCAATTCACTTAAATACATGATTCATAAAAGATAGGGCACAATAATATACCTCTCCCCCACACTTAAGTAACACATTGTCCCCAACGTGTTAAAAGCAAGGAAAATAAAAAGTAAAAGAGAGAATTAACTACCTTGAATGATATACCACATGAATCTTGCTGGTGCTCCTTCAAGTGAGAATGTACCATGATCAATGTTTCTGTATAGAGAAAAATCAAACTACAACCAAAGTAAGATCCATTCAAAGTAAAATAAAAATAAAAGAAAACAAAAAGAAAATAAAAATAAAAACTAAAATAAATCATCAATGGGTTGCCTCCCATTCAGCACTTCTTTAACATCATATTAGCTAGATGTTATCGTTATTCATCTTCTACCAATGAATCAGAGGTTTCCTTGTGCTGTCTACCTCTATAAACTAAGATAAAGAAGAATGTGCAAAGGTTGTGACCTTTACATAGCCTTCTTGTAGCAATAAAAATTATTTTTGATTCTTCATGGTATGCAAACCTTAGCTTGCAAGGTTTAGAACCAATGTCAAACAATCTTACCCATAGACTAAATGTAGGGATTTCAGCTTTGGCACCTAAGAGAGCAGGCATGTCACAGATATTAGCCACCTTGTGCAATTCCAAGATGCTCCATCCAAATTCACCAACCTAAAGTTTCAATTCCTCCACAAAATAAATTTCTCTTTCCAAAGAAAATTTAAAGACTATAAGTACTGGCCACATACTTGATTCTCTAACAAATATGCACTTAAAGAAAGTTGGCATGGGTCTAAGATCAGTTGTGGCTAGGTGTTCATTTGATGGAATTTAGGGTATAGGAAGGGTGGTTATTGGGGTTGTGAGTGGTTTATTATCATTCTCTTCAAAAAGTGGGAGGGCTGGAAAAATAGGGGAGGTGTGATCTTCAGCATGCATAGCTTTCCCCTCTATGCTTTCTCATAACTCACTATCATCAGAAGAGAGTTCTTCAACACTGGATTCCACTCCAATCATGCCCCATTGCTAGAATTAGGGTTGCTCACTTAAGCAATCCTCATCAACTTCTTTGTGTAGCATTCTCAAATTTGCCTCACCATTCTCATCTTCTTCATTTTCATCATCCCAAAACCAATTGATGGCAATGGTCTTCTATTGCTCTTCTAGAATGGCTTTGGTTTCATTAGGTAGATTGCCTTCAAATCTCTCACTTAGCAATTCCAAAATCTGCCCAATGAAATTTTCTAAGTTGTGAAGAGAAGTTTATTGGTATTCTAAAGCTGTCTCGATGCTCTGAAATCTTTTCTCTGTAGCTCCCACTAAAGTCACAAGCATCTCTTCCAACCTCTGCTCCTCTTGTGCATGCTCATCATCCTCCAATGTAGTGTCCATTTCAAATTGAGTTGGGAAGCCAATTGCTAGTGCTTCATTTCTTTTGTCCAATTCCCCAACTCAATTCTCCGTAGACGCCATGAATCTTTCTAATGCAAGCTCAAGGGGTGACTTCTCTGTTGGTTCTTCCCATCTATATTCCTCTAGGAAATTAATGTGATAGATATACCCATAATCATGATACTGATTTCCCTGGTATCCCCATTCTGTATTCTACGAAAGGTTCCAATCGTGATAGTTTTGATCAGCCATAGAGAAATTTTTCTTTTTCTCATTTTTTTCTGGAAACACAAACTTAAAATAAAAACAAAAACATAAAATAGAAAAAACAAATAAAATAGAAAAAAATAAAACAAATAAAACAAGGAAAGAAAAAACAAAAACAAATACGAAAATATAAAGATAAAAACTAGATCAATAATCTCTATTAATATTGCTAATATTATAAAACTATCCCCAGCAACGTCGCCAAAAACTTGATGTGCGGAAACACACACTAACAAACTACAAGTGCATAGGTCGTTATCAAGTAATAAAGTAGTGAGTATATGAGTATCATCTCCACGAGGATAGTGTATAAGTACTAGTGCAAACTTCGATTATTGTCTAGTTGATCAAGATGTAGATTGATTAAAATAAGCTAAATTAACTAAACTAATAAAAGAAAACAAGTAAATGATATTGATAAAACTAATCTAGGCAAAGTCAATCTAGATATAAATCCCCCTAGTTTCTTATGTACATCAAACAATGGATTGAATTGGACTCTCACTAAATTAAATAAAAACCTTTTTCAAGTGATTAAATCCCTAACTTCCTAAGTATTATAGGGGAATCTCTTCTCAAACTATTATCAAATAGGAGCAGCATTAATTTCAAAAGATTAACATCTAAAGAAGTCTTGTAGGTCAATCTCTAGCACCCCAATCAACTCTCTATTCCCATGAGTGATCTATCTATATTAAGGTATCTCTACTCGTATAATATAGAAACAATATCCAATCAACAAGCTAGTAATTGCTAATTAGAATAATAAGATTGATCATGAAAATAAAACAACCAAAGATGAATTGATTAAAGTTTAAATCCTTCAATCTATACAATCAAAACTAGGGTTCATTACAAATATAATTAATTCATATTAAAATTGAAGAACAAAGATGCAAAAAAATAAAAGAGGAAAAAATCTCAAACAGATCTTAAAGATGTTCTTTGAACTCTTCTCTTCAATCTTCCACATCCACTTGGATCTTGGTCTTTGATTTGATTAAATCCTCAATATCTCTAGCCTTTAAGCCTTTCTCATGACTCTAGGGCTTAGCCAACCCTCATAAATCTCTATTTTTGCTATGTGGCGGCTCCTTTTTAAAATGATGTCTGATCTAATTTATATTGCTGAATTTTAACCTCCCACCACTGGAGCCATCACTAGGGTTCCAGTGGTGTCTGTCCCACGAGTGAAACCTTAGTGGTGGCTCCACCCATAGGAGGCTATTGGATTTTCTTTTCTAGTTTGCTCTTATCACATGGGTGGAATCTTAGGTGGGATTTCAGTGGTGTCTGTCCCACAAGTGAAATCTCAGTGGTGGCTCCACCATGTTTGCCCATCTTTTTCCAAAAGTTTAGCATTTTGGCTTGTAACTTTCACCATTCTAAGCCACATTTGATTCATGGCATCATTTTGCATTTGATTAACTAAAATAACTCTAGAAAAGCACTAAACAAACAAATCAAACTCAATTTAAGGATAAAATATTATTAAAAATGAGGGGTAAAGTGTAGCCGATTAAGTGCTTATCATACCCCATGCACATATAACATTCACGTACACTTAAAGTTGCATATGTAAGTGCACTTCATCACATACACATAACATTTTGACTTTAAAAATCTTTACACTTAGCCTTTATAGGCCTATATGAAAACAAATTATAATTCTTGTCAATACATTTCTAAGGTCAACATAATATCATTATCATAATATCAATTTACTTTAACAATCATCTTAGTACACTTAACACTTCCATATATGTCAACTTAACAAATGACCTTTCAATGTCATGCTTAACTCTTATGACCCATTCATTCAATCCATCTCCTCATCAATTTAAAATCATTAATTCATAATCAAGTCATTGTAAAATCTACTTCCATATTTCCCAATCACATTCAAATTCTAATCACAACATAAGATTAAGATACCTTAAGTATACCAAAGTGCCACTAGGCTTATCTAGAGTCATTCCTTCAACCAACATGCAATTTGACCATTTATGTAATTTGACAATTTATCATACATATATACATGTTGATAATCATTAAAATATATCACATAAAAATTATAGACATTAGGATAACAATTCCAATGTAGACTGAATTCTCTATTCCCAAGAAAACCTAAATTTTCTTATTTTTTGCACTTTTCGTCTATTACTGTGATATGTAAAAACATGGTCTGAACCAAGATTTTTCATATAATAAAAAAAAAATCATTTTATAATATAGAAATGTAGGAATCGGCCCATATATATATTCATATGCTTGAAAATTTCTAACTTTAACTTTTAGGATGAACAACCATGAGTTTTCTTGTTTTCAGTACTTTCCTGTCATTACAGCAATATGTGAACATCTGGTTTAAACCATTGTTTTTCATTCAATCATAGAAAATATCAATTTAGAACATCAATATGTACAATCGGCAGTTGTGGATGCTTTTTATAAATGAAAATTCCAAATTTGGGGTTTAGGAAGAAAATCACGAGTTTTCAAGCTTTCTGTGCTTTCTGTTCATTACAACAATATATAAACACATGATTTAAATCATTTTTTTTAACCAAATAAAACAAATATCATATTAGAATTCCTCCATACACAATTTGACTGCCATAAGAACATGAAATCATAGAATTTTCCAACTTCTAAGTTCTAGCACAAAAACCTTGAATTCTTTTGTTTTTTTAAACATTTCGGTCATTACAGTCATATGCAAAAATATGATTAAATAAAATATTTTTCATCTAACCACATCAAAAATCAGTTTAGAACAGCAACATGTAAAAATTTGCCCCCCTTGGTAATGTTTATGCATGAGAATTTCTATTTTGAGTTGTAGGAATCACCTTTGAAGAAATCGCGTAGAGAGGTTGGTGCTTTTAGTAAAAAATTTGATTTTTCCCTTAAGGAACCACCTAGCCCAAATTTTATCAGTAAAAATTAGAAAATATTCAGTTTAAAATAATTTTTCCAAGATTAGTTTCATAAAAATCAAATAGAAAATTGGAGGAAAAAAAAACTTATGAAACGGTCGCAAAATCGCAAGTTTGAAAGGATTTTATGAATTTTGGTAGAAAGAAGTATTTTGAGATAATTTTTCTGCCTAAATAATAAAATAATAGAATGGTGACTATTAGAATGAGAGGCTGGACAAATTACAGGTATTTATTTGTAGGGTTTTAGCCAATTTCCAATATTACCCTTAATGAGCTAGCTTATGAGTATTTTAGTGTAGTGGGCTTTTAAGTGTTGGGGTCTTTTATTTAAATTAGGGGCTGATTATGGATAATTAAAATAAAAATATTTTTCTTATTATTTTCATTAAAATTTCCCTCAAAACATTTATTTAAAATATTTTAAAAATACTCATAAAATTATTTTATGCTTAAAAATTGCCTTTTTACATGAAAATTCATTTTACGAAAAATAAATTATTTCATGCTAATGCATTTTATTTAAATCATTTATTTCACAATAATAATTCATATTAGGCATATTAAAATTAATTTTACATGCCCCAAACTTATAAATTACCTCACATATGAATTTTCATATAATCACATAATTTGTCACAATAACCCTAAATTCAAATAATTTATCACTAAAACTCCTAGGGTAGATGTGGATTGTTACATTCTTCCCCATTAAAAGAAATTCATCCTTAAATTTCCAAGTCTAATAATACAACACACTCTACTTAACTTCTCCGCCACACCTTTGCCGCGCCACTCAAACACAATATCTAACTACAATTAACATATCAAATACAATATGGTACATACTCACAATCTATCAAAAATCACACTGATAAACTTTCAGCTTAAGCTACACCTATGTTAATCTCTTGTTTAGGCAAATCTTAAACTAATCCTTAATAATTTTGTATCCCTTAACCTTAAACAAAAGTAATGGACACTTTAATTTCACCTTCAATTAAATATAATCCCAAGAATTTCTTTTCCTTATATCTCTATTATTATTAACATCTATACTAATACCTTAATCACCACTTTTATTTATTATTTATCACATTAGCGTAAACCTTTAATTTTGCACCTTCCAGTATGTGTTTGAACTTTAGAAGCACTTGGACTCGATAAGCAAACCTTTAGAAACTGAAAACTGTCAAAATGGAAAAATAAAAAAAAAATTTGGCATTTGAACCTTTTCAAATCATCTAGGATTAAGTAACGAGTATAACACAACTAGAATCATGAAAAACAGACGAGAAATGAGCAAGAACGGGCCAAAACAGACGAAATGGGCGAAAGGACCCATTGCCGCAGAGCTGTGCGACATTGCCGCAAAAGCCTTTATGAAACCGAAAAGGCCTTTACAGCAATGTCGCAAAGGTCTCTAAATTTCCTTGCTTCTTTTATTTAGTTAATTAAATTGATTCATCTATGTTGCTAGCTAATCAACTCAGTAATCAATTAAATTGATTAATTAACTCAACCCTTTTTTAATCAATCAATAAAACATGATAAAGTGGCTAGGCTAAACTAACCCCTTCACAAGAAAGGAGAACTACATGGATTATAATTCCTATTCAAAGGGATACATAGGCATGCTTGGTTCAAGCATTGAATCTAATTAAAATTAATCAGCTATCCCCTTATCACCTTCTTCACTTACTTTTGTATTTGTTTCTTTGCTGTAGTATTAGGATTAGTTTGTGGACTGTGTGACTTCCCTAGAACCCATAAGGGTTGGAGGAGATATCCCCTATGTTTGAGATTTTATTTGTAATGTTAACTTTCTTTTAGACTATTACTTGTGTTTATTGTTGAATATGTGGAATCAATGATCGTGCATATTATAAATTGTCCATGTATTTTAAATTATTCATGAAATATATTTTAAGTCACTTTTATATTATTTGGCCAAACTTATTTGTTAAATAAATTGAAAACCTAGTCCCCGAATCCTCTTTGGTTTCGAGGCTAGTGGTCTTTTTTCCTTTGGGTAATAATTGGAGTCAAATGGGTTTTCTCCTTATATTTTCCCAAGTAAAAATAAATTAAGGTAGTGACTTCAAGAAATAATTTTCAAACCTATCAAAGAAAATCCTAAGGGCTTCCTTGTGAGTTCTTTCCCAAATGAGTATTTCAATTTCCTTTAGCGAATTTGACCGGTGCTCGGGCGAGGCCTTACAATTAGTCATATAAGAATCCAACAGATAAATTCTAGATTAATAACTCCAACTAGCATTTGATAATTCTCTTTCTATATTAATAATTATTACTTAATCTATTATAACCTCAATAAATATTTTCATATTTAATACCTTGCTAACATCACAATTTCTACACTCCCATCATTTATCAATTAAAACATATTTAAACTTAACAAACATTCCTATATATATCATATCCTAAATGAACTTGTATTCTATTAATTTACAATCCCAAGTAAACTTCTCATAACTATTTCAGACTTACTCTCTTTTTGTATAATATGTACATCATTACCATGACTTAATTACCTAATGCCTCATAATTTTTATACCTTTAGCTCGTAATATCATCTTACTGTAAGCTTTCCACTTACATCTTGCTATACTTCACATTCCTAATCATTTATCTTATCCATATTAAAATAATAAACCTTCTAATACCATTGCTATTCAATAAAATCTTTATGCAAATCTTATTTCTTTCCAAATCTATGTCATTCTAAGTTATCTCAATAAAAATTCTTTCCATACTAAAGATCATTACCAAATTTCTAGTAACCTCAATTGAACATTATTGTATCTAATGCCTTAAAATATTTCTCATCCAGATGACTCAAATCCCTTTCAGGTATATTCAAAACTATTAAATTTTCAAAATTGCATAGAATTATTTATAAGAATGAAAACATTTTCATCCTTACTTGTAACATGCAACCTTAATGCAATGCTTAATGTGGTTCATGATGTATGATTCTGTAAAGCAAAACTCGATGCCTATAGGCAGACACATTGGACATAAGTACATAATCAAATCAAATCTAGAACATTTTATCTTTAATTATACAAAATTTTGAATTAAATCATTTTATATCCTCATAGACCAAGTCCTCATGGACCCTCAACTTTACAATTCGTATGGTCTTAACATCTATTACTTTATAAAAATTCAAATCCTTATACTCTAATCATAGCATATATACTCAAAGGAATCTCATCACCAAAGAATCTCTACTAGCATCATACTTATCCTTTTATCATCATTATAAGTCTAAGAATACTTATCCTTTTATGTCTCCCCCTCTTAAAAGAAATTCGTCCTCAAATTTCAATAATTACTCATATGTTCTCAAGAAAACTAGGGATGCTTCTGCCACATCCCTTCCTTGGCTTCTTAAGTATACTCATCCATTCCCTGATTACACTAGTAGACCTTAATCATAAGTATCTCTTAATACATAAACTTCTTCCCATCCTTAGCTTGATATTCTACCAACTTTTCTAGCTTGAAATTCTATCTACTTTTCTCCACAGTCAATACAAGCTCCATGTTCATATAGCCAATCCATTCCTACAATCACATCAAATCCTAAAATACCAAGTTCTAAAAACTCCATAAGAAGTTTCCATCCATCAATGTTTACCTCACAGTCCTTAAACATATACTTCACCTACTTCACATTGTAAATTTATGTGTATATAATGTAATGGATTTATTTCATTCCCACACTGATCATTACTAAATATCAATTCTCTTCTTATGATATCAATCACAATTATCATTTAATAACTCCATATATTTCATATATCAAACTATTGTAACATGTAAGCATTTCATACCTCATAACATTATACCTATCAATCATTAATCTAAATTGGATCAAAACTTAGTCCACTTCTCTTTCTAATCTACTGAACCTCACTATCAAATTATCATACTTAGTATGCCTTTTAACATGAGCACCCATCATATAATATCACATCATAGGACAAATATCACATAGCATATATCACATATCATAGCATGCATGATGTGTCATAATCATGTAGCCTATAACTTATAACATCGTGAATTTCCCTATCATATATAAGTCAGTCATGTCATAGGCAATAAAAGAAATCAATGCATACTAAATCACTAGGTAATCAATTAACATCATTCGCATGCAGGAGTCTTCTTTTTCTTGAGGTGGATCATAGGCACAGCCTTTTCGAACATCTCTCACCATATCCTCTTGCATGCCATATGCGGTGCTCTAGGCCATAGTCCTCTAGCAGGGGTAATCTTCTTGGTCATCTGAAGAGAAAATCATAAGGCACACAACAATAATAATGATTACTAAAACTTACTAGGATTTCACGAAACTATGCAAGCGATAAACTGTAAATGACAAGATAGAAAAATTCCTATGCTCCAGGATTATACTTATTTAATCAAATACATATACAAGTCTAAACTAGACTTTTAAAACTATAGCTCTGATACCAACTTGACACTGGTCAAGTGGTAATAAAGGATAACCTATAGCTCTAATACCAACTTTGTCACATCTTAATTTTTAGAGACATGATGGTCCTAAAACATAGGGAGACATAAGGTCACCCACGCCTGTAGAACCCACTCATACATATGCAAATCATGCCCAAGATCATATCAAACCTCATACATTAACTTAATAAAACCTTTTATAAAGGAAAAACCTTAAGTTGCAGAAGCTAAAAAAAATATACTTTATTACAATTCATAAGAAAACAATAATAAGACTCTAAGTAAATTCTCCAATATAATCTCTTAAAGTAAAGTTCCCATAACAACTCCTGAAGCATCTAAAGACTCATCATAGCATGGTATTATTATAACTTTGACAAGGGAATTTCCCAAGCAGAGTAGGAAGCTTGAGTGATCACCTTGCCTCCTCATAATGCTCATGTGGAACTACACAATGAAAAAGGAGTGAGATAGATGTTCTCAATGAGTAAACAATATGACTTATACAATAACATATATTCCTTAGAAGGCTTCATAGCTCACAGTTCATAATTTATGATTCACAGTTCATGTCTTACAATTTAATTAGGTTTACAAAAATCAACTTATAACTCATAACATATAGAGTGGAGGTTGTTGTCTTGTCCAGTTATGATATATTATAGAGTGAAGGCTACTGCCTTGTCAACTCAAAACATAATATAGAGTGAAGACTGCTGCCTTGTCCACTTGTAACATAATGTAAAGTGAAGGCGGCTGCCTTGTCCACATATAACTCATAACATATAAAGTGAAGGTTGCTGCCATGTTCACACATAACTCATAATATGTAAAGTGAAGATGCTGCCATGTTCACACATAACTCATAACATAATTTATAACATATGAAGGTAACAGTAGCATTGAAGGATACAATTACATGTAACATAATAGCAATAGAAGTTTAGCTTATTTAACAATAGAAGGACAACAGTTTAGTCCCAAAAAGAATATAAATTAGGGCAATAATCACAAAGGTATTATTATTGGAAAATCAAAAAATGGTTTTTTGGACCAAATGTCATTTGGCATACCAAGCTTTATAAAGAAATCAATAAAATAGAAAAGAACTTAGGTTTCAAGATATCAAAGGTTCACAAACATGATAGCTTGCACTAGTTACTTGAAACATAGTGTTTACTCACACTTGTAGCATGAATACAATGTTTATTCACCTTGTGGTTCCTTTGCTCCTAGTACACGTAGCCCTTTTGAACCTTTAAAGCTCTTTAAGCTCTAACATAACATTTAATTCAATACTTAGTATTTATTTAATCATGATCTATTCTATCCCATAACTACCCCACGCATATATAACATTCACATATACTTAGAGTTGTAGATATAAGTGCACTACATCACTTACACATAACATGTTGACTTTAAAAGTCTAGTACACTGAGCCTTTATAGGCCCATATGAAAATACATTATAATTCATGTCAATACCTTTCTAAGGTCAGCACAATATCTTTATCTTAAAATCAATTCACTTTAACAATCATCTTAGTACACTTAACACTTTCATATATGTCAACTTAAATAATGACCTTTCAATGTCATGCTTAATTCTTGTGGCCATTCATTCAATCCATCTCCTCATCAATTCAAAATCATTAATTCATAATCAAGTCATCATAAAATCTACTTCCATATTTCCTAATCACATTCACATTCTAATCATAAAATAAGATTAAGATACCCTAGGTATACCTTAAGTATACCAAAGTGCCACTAGACTTGTTTAGGGTCATTCCTTCAACCAACATGCAATTTGACAATTTATCATGCATACATACATGTCAATAATTATTAAAATATATCACATAAAAATTATAGGCATTGGGATAACAATTCCAATGTACGCTAAATGCTCTATTCCAAAGAAAACCTGAATTTTCTTATTTTTCATACTTTTTGTCTATTACAGTAATATGTAAAACATGGTTTGGACCAAGATTTTTCATGTTATAAAAAAAATCATTTTATAATATAGACATGTAGGAATTGGCCCATATATACATTCATATGCATGATAATTTCCAACTTTAAGTTTTAGGATGAACAACTATGAGTTTTCTTATTTTCGGTACTTTCCTGTCATTATAGAAATATGTAAACATGTGGTTTAAACCATTATTTTTCATTCAATCACAAAAAATATTAGTTTAGAGCATCAATATGTACAAATCAGTAGCCATGGATGCTTTTCATAAATGAAATTCCAAATTTAGGGTTTAGAAAGAAAATTATGAGTTTTTAAGCTTTCCGTGCTTTCCGTTCATCACAGCAATATAGAAACACATTATTTAAATCATTATTTTTCATCCAAATAAAACACATATTAGATTAGAATTCCTCCATATGCAATTTGGTAGCCATTTGCACATGAAATCATAGAATTTTCCAACTTCTAAGTTCTAGCACAAAAACCTTGAATTCCTTTATTCTCTGAAACTGTTTGGTCATTACAGTAATATGCGAAAATATGTTTAAATTCAATATTTTTCATCTAAACACATCAAAAATTAGTTTAGAATAGTAACATGTAAAAATCATCCCCCTGGTAAAGTTTACGGATGGAAATTTTTATTTTGAGTTGTAGGAATCACATTTGAAGAAATCGCATAGAGAGGTTGGTGCTTTCGGTAGAAAAATTAATTTTTCCTTAAAGAAATCACCTAGCCCAAATTTTATCAGTAAAAAATAGTAAATATTTAGTTCAAAATAATTTCCCAATATTAGTTTCATAAAAATCAAATAGCAAATTAAAGGGAAAGAAAAACTTATGAAACAGTCTCGAAACCACAAGTTTGAAAGGATTTTATGAATTTTGGTAAAGAGAAGTATTTTGAGAGAGTTTTTCTGCCAAAATAATGAAATAACATAATGGTGGCTGCTCAAATGAGGGGCTGGCCAAATTCTAGGTAATTATTTATAGGTTTTTGGCCAATTTCCAATATTACCCTTAATGAGCTAGGTTAGGAGTGTTTTAGTGTAGTAGGCTTTTAGGTGTTTGGACTTTTTATTTAAATTAGGAGCTGATTATGGGAAATTAAAATAAAAATATTTTTCTTATTATTTTCATTAAAATTTCCCCCAAAATATTTATTGAAAAATATTTTTAAAATAGTCATAAAATTATTTTATGTTTAAAATTTGCCTTTTTACATGAAAATTCATTTTACAAAAAATAAATTATTTCATGCTAATGCATTTTATTTAAATCATTTATTTCACAATAATAATATGAGGTATATTAAAATTAATTTAACATGCCTCAAACTCATAAATCACGTCATACATGAATTTTCATATAGTCACACAAGAATTTTCATATAGTCACATAATTTGTCACAATAACACTAAATTCAAAAAATTTATCATTAAAACTCCTAGGGTAGATGTGGATTATTACATCTAGATTGTTTATCACCCAAATGGTACAGCAAGACCAAATAACACTTTAGCAAGTCCCAAGCGAGAAGTGTAACTCTGAGTTACCTTGCTAACGGGACACCTCAACCTGGAAAATCATAAGCAACTACGAGATGAGACTAGCTCAGTGAGTACATAATAATAAAACTTAACATAAACACAGTATAAATAAATCATTGCTTGGATTTTCTCAAGATAGCAAGGGTGATAATAATCAAAGTTGATCATTTTGAATTCTTGAATGCACTTTAGCAGAAATAATAATGTGTTAGAAGCAGAGAGCTTCACACACATAAATGTTAAGGAGTGGCAGGCTAAGCCTCACTCACTCACATATATCACATTATGCAAGACTGATCAACCATTGTGCTTAGGCGTTCCCCCTAATAGAGGTTAGGTACTCTCGCCCTACCCATGGGCTTATACCAAGTGCACAAGGTCTGATGTTTTTCCTCATATCAGAGAGGATTTCTGCTTAGTTATGGGTATTTATAAAGGCTTATCCAAGGTTCACAATGGAAATTCATTGGAAAGTATGTTGACATATCAATCATTCTTATCATTGAACAAACATGGAACTGAAGCAAAAGGCCCATCACAGTTTACATTACACAAGGGAGATGTGGGTTCTCAAGGGGTTTATGAACCAATAGGCAATCATATAAACACATCAATGTCATTTTGGGTATACATTAAGAAATGGTGATTCAACAATGTTTGCAAGGAAAAAGTCTTGATTACATTACATTACTAAGTACTCACCTCAACTCCTTTGCTCTTACTGATTAGCTCAAGGTCCTTCTCGGTCTTGAGTAATCTCGTTACCCTTGTTTTGAAGTTCTACACCCATAACATGTCAATGACACTTAATTAGTAATAAAAGGCGTTACTAATTGTACTTTTCACTTGTTCTACTCCATCCACTTACATTAAGGGTATACCAATTATGTCATACATGTGCTTATACTTTATTATTACTTCTAAACATCTTCAAGTTGAATTCCTTATTCAATTTCATGATTCCAAGTCTACATTTACAAATTCTTAAATTGTTTTATAAACCCTAGAATTTGGGAAAAACTATCAATTTCACTTTCAATTATCAAATTAGCTACATGAAATTAACACCTAGGCAATTAATTCTCATTAATTAATTTGAGTAAATCTACTCTTATTCATATAAACCCTATCTTATCCCATTCATGTCAAGTTTAGGAAAAATCTCTAATTCCTCATCAAATCTTTGAATTAGTTAAAGAAATGCAAGATTAGCATATCATATGGCATATATGATCACTTAATTGTCACTATCAAATGTTAGAATATCAAGTTCCTTCTTTGATTATGTTTATGTTTCTAAGATTGCTAAGTTTTAAACCATGTTCTCAAAAGTCATTCTAACACTTCTAATCCACTTTTCTTTATCTAAATTAGCCATAGGTACATTTAATTAGAAAAATGGGGCCTTTTATCTATCATGGCTGAATTCCCTTTTATGGCATAAAAGAAATATTTAAGCACCTAAAACACTAAAATCAACCTTGATGTGTAAAAAGAATAGACAAATATAATTTCTCACCTTAGTTAGCTCTAATCTACCAAGTTGTTTTTGTTACAAGTGGGTAATGAGAATTTCTTTCTTTAGTATAGGATTTTGGTGTAGAGAGAAGTAAAAGAATGACTTCCTAACACATTCTTGCTTATTTATGTAATAGGTTGGATGGTGAGGATTCACCAAGCTTCATCTAATGGTTAGGAGTTGATCTTAATGAATGGCTAAGATTGTAGCTAGTTGGATGTCTAAGATTCTCTCTACAAAGATGATGATCATCATGGAGCATTAGTGTGCTTGAAATGAACCTAGACCCATATGTAGGAAAAGTGAGAGTTTAATTTGATTTTTTATTTTGATTAAGTAAATATGTGTGGCTTACTTAGTTAAGATCCTATGACTCATTATTCTACAACATATATTTGAATGTCTTGGGCCAAACATTTAAGCTCATGTTTTGGTGTTCCATACTTCTTGGGCCCAATGGGCCAGCCTCTTGTATTGGATTTAGGCCTCTGCTACTCTAAGGCCCATTAACAAGCCCATAAGCCTATTAACAAACCTAGAATTTCCTTATAGCATTTCTTTCTTTCCTTTCACTATAACCCTTAAATTTATTTTCTTTAACTTCTTTACACTTGATAGTAGTTATCATAAGAACTTTATTTAATTCATCAAACATAGTTAGTCATGATAAAGTCATGAATTATGCAAACATTTCCTATAATACCATAATGCTCGTAATAGATCCCCTTTCATTTCCTTTACTAGGCTACACCTTAATATCTAGTCTTTTATACTAGTAATTAATATAAGCTATGAAAACTTAGATATTACATTCTGTCCGCCCTTAAAAGAATTCATACTTGAATTTTAGGACAACTTACCTGTTACTAGTGAAATAGTTGTGGGTACTTTAGGAGCATATCATCTTCGCTTTCCCATATGCATTCTTCTACATTATGGTTGCGCCATTGAACTTTATCCATCAGTATCTCCTTGTTGCAAAGTTTCTTCACTTAGCAATCTAATATGGCAATTGGAATTTCTTTGTAGGAGAGATCTTGATCAATCTTAATTAATTGTGGTTGCAATACATGTGATGGGTTGGGAATGCATTTCTCAGTATTGTCACATGGAAAACTAGATGCATATGTTCCATTATTGGACCAACACTAATCGGTATGAAACTTCCTCAACCTTATCAAGAATCTCAAAAGGTCTAATGAAACATGGAGATAACTTTCCTTTCTTACCAAACCTCATCACACCTTTCATGGGGGAGACTTTTAAAAAGACATGGTCACCAATCACGAAATGGACATTCTTTTTCTTAGGATCAGCATAACTCTTCTGATGACTAAAAGCAATCTTTAATCTTTTTTGAATTATCTTTACCTTTTTAGAAGCTTCGTTAATCATATTCAGAGCTTTAAGATGCTTTTCACCCACTTCAATCCAACAAATCAAAGATCAACATTTTTTGCCATACAATGCTTCATACCTATGGAAGAATGGTAGTTATTATTCTATCTAAATTCAATAAGTGGAAGATGTTTATCCCAACTTCCTCCAAAATCCATAATGCATATATGGAGCATATCCTCTAACATTTGTATTATTCTCTCTGACTGCCCATCCGTTTGTTGGTGGAAGGCCACACTGAAATCAAGCTGTGTGCCCAATGCTTCCTGTAATTTTTGCCAAAATCTTAATATGAATTGAGCCCCTCTATCTGAAATGATGGAGAGTGGAACCCTATGTAACCTTACAATCTCCTTAATATATATATAGGCATACTGTGCTACCGTATAACTTGTCCTCACTTCAATGAAGTGTGCCGATTTCACCAGTCGATCAACTATGACCCATATTGAATCATACCCTTTTACAATTTTGGTTAGACCTACTACAAAATCTAGAATGATCTGCTCCCATTTCCATTCCGATAATCTTATTTCTTGAAGTAATCTAGATGGCCTTTGATGCTCAAATTTCACTTGCTGACAAGTGAGACATGAAGCTACAAAATTTGCCACATTTTTCTTCATTCCAGGCTACTAATAAGTCTTCTTTATATCATGATACATTTTGGTAGCACCTGGGTGCATATTATATAGAGTTTGATGTGCCTCTTTCAGGATCCTTTCCCTTAGTTCTTTTACATTAGGTACACATAATTGTTCTCCACATTCTGGAACACCTCCTTCTATTTGAAACTCTAAGGCTCATCCCTTTTCCACATCTTTAAAAATTTTCATCAATTGGGGGTCTTAGTTTTATGACACCTTTATCTCATCAAGGAGTTTGGGTCTTACTTGGAAGTAAGCCAACAGTACATGTGATTCATTCACTTTTAATTGTAAATCCTCATTAAACATCTCATTTAATTCTCTTACTATTGGGCTTCTTTGTATGGCAATATATGATCGACAACCCATTGACTTCCTACTCACTACATCTACTACAACATTGCCTTTACCAAGATGGTAAAGGATTTAGCAATCATAGTCTTTCAACAATTCTACCCACCTTATTTGCCTCAAATTTAAATCTCTTTGCCTTAAGATATATTGAAGGCTTTTATGATCTATATAAATCTCACATTTCTCCCCATACAAATAGTGTCTTTATATCTTTAAAGCAAAGACAACCGCTGCCATTTCTAGATCATGCGTGGGATAGTTCATCTCATATTGCTTTAGTTGCCTAGATGCGTAAGCAATAACCTTTCTATTTTTCATTAAAATACATCCTAACCCAATTCTTGAAGCATCATAGTATATGGCAATACCTTCATTCCTATCAGGTAATGCCAATATAGGGGCTGTGAATAAGCAATCTTTAAGTTTCTGGAAGCTCTCTTCACAAGTTTCATCCCACTTAAACTTAATTTGCTTTCTAGTAAGCCTCATTAGTGGCACTGCCATTCCTGAAAAATCTCTTATAAAATGGTGATAATAACCTACTATACCAAGAAAACTCCTCATCTTTGTGACAGTTGTTGGTCACTACTTTCTTAGGATATACCTTGATTCCTTCTCTACTCACTATATGTCCAAGAAAACTGACTTGTTCCATCCAAAAATCACATTAGACAATTTAGCATATAGTTTATGTTCCCTTAGAGTTCGCAACACTATTCTCAAGTGCTCCTCATACTCTTCCTTATTCTTCGAATAAACTAAAATATCATCAATGAACACAATCACAAATTTGTCTAAAAAGGGCTTAAACACCCGATTCATTAAATCCATAAAAGTCACTAGTGCATTTGTCAAACCAAATGGCAGTACTGTAAACATATAATGCCCATATCTCATTCTAAATATAGTCATGCAAATATCCTCTCGTCGAATTTTAAGTTGATTATAGCCTGATCGCAAATCTATCTTAGAGAAATAACTGGCTCCTTGTAACTGATCAAATAAATCATCAATCCTTAATAGAGGATATGTATTCTTCACAGTCACCTTATTCAACTACCTGTAGTCAATGCACAGTCTTAAAGACCCAACTTTCTTCTTTACAAAAAGGACTGGAGCACCCTAGGGAGAACTACTTAGCTTGATAAAACCCTCATCATGTAGACCTTGTAATTGAACCTTAAACTCTTTCAACTTTGAAAGCGCCATTGGATAAGGTGGTATCAATATTGGCTGAGTCCCAGGTAAGAGCTCAATTACAAACTCATCTCTCTATCTGATGGCATTCCTGGTAAATCCTCAAGGAATACCTCAAGGAATTCCTCTGCTATGGGTATCTTCTTAATAGATTTATCTACTTTTTTAATGTCTACTACATGTATTAAATAAGCTTGACAACCATTCCTTAACAATCTTTTTGCCCTAATAACTAAAATAAAGTTCATAGTAATGCTACCCTTATCTCCTTAAAAAATGAATTTAGCTCCATTTTCCTCTTTAAATTTAATTCTTTTCCCATTACAATATATATGAACATTATATATAAGTAAACAATCCATTCCTAATATAACATCAAATTCCAAGACTTCTAGTTTAATCAGATTTGCAGGGAATCTCTTATTTTCAATTTCTATCATACAATTCATATTTATTTGTTTTACCTCTACAATTTCTCCTAAAGGTGTGGTTATAATCAAAGGTTCATTCATCACCTCTTTATTCTTATTTAATTTCTTAGCAAAACATGGTGAAATAAATGAGTGTGTTGCACCAAAGTCAAACAAACATCTGAAGGAATGGTGGAGCCAAATGCAACGGAAGGAAGGTGGTGAGGTAAAATTTCAAACATTTTAAAATTTCACTTCACCCAATTTTAGTCTATAATTCATTCAAGCAATCAATTAATTTGTGTGTAAAACACATATGCATATAAAGAGGAAGGAAAAGGAATCATATTACCTTTTGTAGGTTCCTTCTTTCTTTATGAAAGAGCTTCCTAAGTGTGAAGCCTCTAGATCATCCACACCTAGCTGACCTCCAAGTTTTCTCTTGATTTCTTTGATGTTCTTGAATCCTCTCTTGGATGCCCAAATTGATTCAAGATTTTCCCTAAAAAATCTTTAGGATGTTTAAGGTTTCTCTTTGGTTTCTTTTAGACTAAATACATTTTCAATTTGCAAGCATTTATTCTTTCATAAAGAACAAAGAAGAGGATTGAAGATCAAAAGAAAAATTGAAGAAACACTTTCTTCATTTTTCTTTCTCTCTCAACTTCTCTCTCTAGAAATGCTTCAAATCTAAAAATGATGTTCAACTTTTGTTGCAACATAAAAACTTAAAGCTTTTATATTGTTTGTAAGACTTAACTCTTAAATCTTCATAAAGACTTAAATACCCTTACATATTATTTTAGCTCACCATTTGGTGAACAGGCAAATTTGACTTTACTTCTTCAAATGGTGAAATGACCAATTTATCTTTTAGGGGTAAAATGGACATTTCCACTAGCCAAAAGATGTAATTATAATTTTAACCTTGGTAGAAAATTCTCTAACCCCTACACCCATCATATGGGCTTATGAATAGTAAATTTTCTCTAACCCTTAAATTGCCTCTTAACTATATCATATATGGGCTTAGGCCACATCTCATATGTTAAGGGATTTCACTAAGCTTAAAATTAAGTCTTTGATTTAGTCCAAATCAATTTTTAATTTAATTTGTCTCATTTGCATCATATACATAGTAAGATTTAATTGAATAGAAACCTTCATAGATTAAATATCAGGACATGCTAGGGTCCTTGTAAATTTAATTACATGTTTAATCATTTTACCACTAATTAATTAATTAAACACTTTAATTAATTATTATGGTAAACCTTTTACACTTGGAAGGTGATCACATTGGGTGTGTGACTTTCTAGGTTCATGTATAATTAGCAATGGGAATGAAAAAACACTCTCTACTAATATGAAATCCTCACTTCACACTTAGTCCTATAAGTCATGAGGGACAGTTAGCATTCCATATCAGGACTACCTAATTAGAAATGAATGTTTATAGTTGAGAAATTTAAACATCACATGGACCATCGATCATAAACTATCATGCACTAGAATCCTTTCATTAGATATCCCAATCTTGGCTAGGGTAATGGTTTATGTCAAACCCTAATGTGCCTCGATTCTATGTCTTTATCTCGGTTGTAATTCTTGATAAGATTAGATTCCTACTAGAAACTCGTTCTAGTGAATCTTACTGTCTTGGCTAAGAACTTAAGTATCAAGAATAATTAGATAGCATAGGATCTTAACCTCGTTTACCTGAGGTAATGAATTCTATCTTAGCTATCAATTACCTCCATACATAACAAATTAGAACTATCACATGCCATATAGCTGCACATAAATAGTACATCTATGTAAGCTATAATAAATCCTAACTACCTATGTATTAGATATAGTATCCCTCAAGTCAAAAGATTAAATGCACTATTATGCCCTAAATGATAAATAATTGACAAGTAGTAAAACCCTATATTATTATCATCTAACGTCATAGTTTTACTATTTATCCTATGAATGTCCACATGTTTGTATCGACATCATATGTCAAGCAGGATAAGACTTACTACTTCTAAAATCATCTGTATCACATACTGATTATAAAAAACAAAAAGAGGTAATGGTCTTCCAGAATTAATGATGCCTAGTCATTAATCCTATGACCATGAATATACTTAAAATATTTGTACAAGAGCGATCTATCTCCCATATTCTCAACACTAGAGAATAGATCCTCTTACAAATACTTAAGGACTATATTCAATAATATGAAACCCTTTTCACATTATGAATATATTATTGTGCCATTGGTAATTCAAATCGATAATTACATAACTATTATACGGCTCCTAGGGCACATACTACTATCAACATCGAGCATTAGTAGACTAGATGGAGATGGTACCTGTCACAACATTGTGGGCTATGCAAGCATTTTGTTGGTTATGTACACAGACTCTCCCTCTTCCTCTACCTTTCATAGCTTGCACATTGTTTGAAGATTGTCTGATACGACAGCCTCATCCTCCCAATCCATGATTTTCCATTCAATTCATTTGCACCATAGGTTGCAAAGTTTCCATAATTGTCTTTGGGTTGACAGTTATCGGACAATCCTTTATATAATGTCTCATTTGTCCATAGTGTAGGCATGCTCATGTGGCTTTTCGATAGGCTTGTCGATGTCGTCGTCCATATGTAATGCAGGTAGGTATGGACTGGCCTTATTGTCTTGTTCAATATGTGTTAATGTTGCCTAGAGTTGAGGCAATTAAAACACTTCTAACTTGAACTTGTCTTTGTTCTCCCATTTTATGTTGGTGTGGAGTAGACATTAATGGCATACATTCAAGACCTTTACTTTAGGCCAGACCTCCCTGTCACTGGCTACTTTGTCCTTTGTTCCTTCCTTTATTCTTTTACTCCCTTTCTGCTCATTCAATTCTTTCTTCCTTATATCATGCCTCTATAAGCTTAGCTTTATCAATGAGTTTGGTCATGGTAGTAAAATCAATAACTACCAAGACATTATACAATGGAGCAATCAATCCACTTTAGAATCGATCGACCCTACTTACTTTGGTAGGTACTATATGAGAGGCATATTTGCTCAGACATTTGAATTCCTAAACATATTCTAGCTTAGACATTCCCAGCTTTTGCTTCAATTGCTCAAATTAGAGGGCATGATTTTGTCTCTCTCCTTCAGTTAATAATTCATCCATTAATCTCTGTTTAAATTTAGCCCATGTGAAAGGATGATCTCTATATAACTAATCCTCAATCTCTCTTTAGAACCATCCCCATGCATCCTTCTTGAGTTATAGCCTTACCAGTTCAATTAATTTTTCATTCGAGCATGATAGTCTCTAAGCTACCTTATCTAATTCCTCTATAAACTCTTGAGGATCTTCCCATTCTTCTCCATTAAACTTAGGAGGTTTGATTTTCTTAAAATCATTCACCGAAACCCCTTCTTCTGGTAACATTCTTCTTTGAACATGGCATGGTGCTTTTAGCAAAAGAGGAGGATTATCCTTGACTCTGGGAACAGGTGGCACTACCAGGGGTGGAGGTGGTAGTGGCATTTCCTACCTTCTCCTTAATTCTTCAAGTTATCGCCCTAGTTCTTGATTCTCTTGTATCAATATGCCCATGTCCTCTAGTAATCCTCGTTCTCTTTTATCTACTGTATGTTGTCTTGATCGAGATGGCTATCTATCATCATCTCTTATAGATGCAATATTAGATGCTGCATCTGAAGTAATGCTCTCGGCTTCTTGAGATCTTTATCTCTCTTACATTATTTTATAAGGCAGCATCTAAGCCACAACATTAACAATACTCTTCTTAGTTCATCTCATTTGTATCTCATTATATAAGATATATACATCATTCACAATTACCCAATTATTTTTTACTATTCCCTTTTTGTTTTATAACCTTATTAGTTCATAGCTTCTAGCTATTTCATATAAATATCATTCACCAATATCACACATCATCTGATCCCTTGTTTACACATATCATAAGTCAATTCAATATCTTTTAAATATCTTTCATAACACAATTAAGGAACATATGATGCTATGGTCCAATTTCCCTTCTTAATGATCCTATTTCAAAAACACAATGAGAAAATTCATGAAAGCGCTAAATAATTTAGCCACAATTTCAAGAGCATAATGAGGAACGTCAAAACATAGAGAGGCAAACTTGATCACAAAAAGAAATTTCACAAGTTCTTTTTTCGTTTATTGTGAACTAGGTAGAGGCTCCAACACAGCCAGAGTAGGGTGTCGTCACATGGTAGCAAACCAACAAGTTGCAGCACATTGGCTAGCCTCAGTGCCCGCAGTAAGGCCTAGCGAGCCACAGTTGGGTGCTATTTGCTGCAGGCCTGCCTCCAGCGACCCCCTTGCGTGCCACAGCTAGAAGCTGCCTGCTACTCACTAACCCTAATGACCCTCCTATGAGCCACTGCTGCAGAAGCCTTATAACTAAATCATGACTTAATTTTTTTTTAGGAACCAACTCCTAATGAAGAAACCATAATCTTGTCTAAAATAATTCCATTATCTACTCTAAATTGGGGTTTAATTCTCTATAAAACTCAATCAACACATATAAAGAGGGAAGTAATACTTTAGTCAAAGTTACTTATTTATTTATAACTCATTTTACATTAGTACATCATATATATGCAAAAGAGTTCATATACATCCCATCAGTGATCTTTCATATTGGCCTACTTGTTACATATACTTACATACTGATGGTTTCACCAAAATCTACACTAAAATTTATCTATTCTTCTTCTTATTTTCTTAGTTCCTTAAACCCCATTCTCCATTTTTAGCTTCACTTTCCCCAAGGCCCACACATCTATGACTCGTTGACAATAATGAAGAGGATAACATACACCTTCTAATAAGGCATCCTTCTTTCGAATGATCTAGTCTTCCACAGGCTACACACAGATGGTTGAGCTAACTCCCATTTCACATTTTTCACTATTCTTTTCAAGTTCCTTACTTCTTCCCTTAACACATGGAGTTCCCTCATCACTTCCTCATATTGTGCTTTCATCCTCATTACCCAAACAGGATCAAGATCCTTTTCTGGGTCAGTCTCCTCAAGCTCAGGTGGAATGGCTAAAGCAGCATCTAATACTTCCCTTTCTCTCACAGGGTTATGAATTTATAGCATCTACATCCACAATCAAGTAATATAACTCAACATTATAATGACACTATAACACTATAATGCACAAATAGATCACAAAAATAAGAGCATAACTTAACATATATCATAAATGTAGATCTAATTTAACAACATAGATAGACAACAATAAGGATTCTTACGCTCCATGGTTTAACCTATAACTCCTATAACTATTAAGCCTAAATAGGACTTAAACCTTTAGCTCTGATACCAACTACGTCATGACCCAATTTCTAGACCATCACTATCTTAGAGTTCAAGGAGACTTAAGGTCACCTAAACTTATAGAACATTATTAATCTAATTACATTCCATTTTGCTATCTTTCCCAAGATCGAAACCATATACACTTCCTACCATTTCTCATTATTATTTCAACCATTCATTCATAACCATAATATTCTAGTGCCATCTCATAATCATAAATGGAACATCATTATAAGTAACAACTAATGTTATTCATACATTCTTACTTATAGTACCATTACATGCACAAAATAAGTACTATTAGGTATTTACAACAGCCTTCAAAATGACATACTTTAACACTATGCCATAGGATACCATGGAGCTCTAGATTGTTTATCACCAAAATGGTACAGGAAGACCAAATAACACTTTAGCAAGTC